>JAFIRS010003531.1:0-128776 GCA_018342105.1 Gonioctena quinquepunctata
TCAACATTTTTTTGAATCTACAATGAACTCTTGTTTTGTTCATGTCGTGGTTGTTGGGGGTAATAATCCAAAAAAGATGGGGGAATGGCTTCAATAGTTTGTATGGAAAGTTCAAGGAACAATGTCATGGGGATATTCTCCAACCCCTCTTTTTAAGAATTATCATCTAAGACATCAGTCCCTCCCTACCCTTTTCTATTCCTTGTGGAAGTTTCCAGCCCAAAAAAGGCCATTTGAGGAAATCACTTTAAAAAAACCCGGTAGACCTAAAAAAAATCTGATTTTCAACAGACAGATAAAAACATTGTAGTAAGTTTCGGGCATTCATTTTCGCGCCAACTGTTCTGGGGGATCTTTTTTTAGCACAAAATTTTTTGTAAACGATCAATTCACAATTTTTGCATGAAGTAATGTTGACAAAAAAGAAAATTTCATAGGTTTGAAGTTTGACATTTTAATGAAGTTCTGTAAATTTAACGTTTTCATTTTTTCCCCCAAAAAATTCAAAAAAAAATCAATCAGTGAATACACCGGGTTTTTAGGCATTTACTCACCATTAAGTCCTCCTAGTTTTAAAAAACTGTCAAAAATATTCTTAAAATTATCCCCCTTTTTCTGAATCATCGGGATAATCTCATTCCATCCTTTTTTTGAAATTGGATACGTTAAACCCCCCGCTTTGATAACCTTTTTTTAAGTGTTTTCCCATTTGTGTAGCATTGTTCTTATATGTTTTTTTTTTTCAAGTAATATTCATTTTTTTTTTCTTCAAAACTAACTACTTCATTTCTTTGTTTCTAAAGTTTTATTTATTTTTTATCAATACCAACACTATTTTGAATTCCTTTTGTAACTCTATCTTTTCCCTTTTTGGTTTTTTTAAAACCGAGCTGTCAAACCATGGTGTTTTTTTAAATTTAACAACTTAATTGGGAATATCGTATTAATTACATTTTCACAATTTTAAAAAAAATTTCATTATATCCCCAATTCCCTCAATGGATTAAGGAAATTTGTTTTAGTTAAATTTTTATATAGCAAATTTTATTTTTGGTTTCTGTTTTTTTTGTATTTTATAAAAATTGTTTATTGAAAATGTTAAAAAAATTACTAGTGATCCGTTTCCGGACTTGAGTATTTCGCTGAAATATTACTTTGGTTTGAGAAAATAATCTAATAGGGTTTACTATTATTTTTATCCTTGTCGGTTCTGGATCAACGTTTTTCCTATGATCTATAGATTTTTGATTTTTCACAAAAGATTTTACTTAGAAACCCCAAATTTAAAAGTCAAACCCAAAATACTTTTGTCGTTATTGAAAACATTGAATTAAAATTCTTCAAATTTACATGAAAGTTGCATCAGATGAGGGGGGAAAAGGGGAAAGAATCCTATTATCCAGTTTGATATACCAATTTAATTTTTCAATATTTACAAATTTTTCAGAATAAATGATTTGAAGATTTTGAACTCAAAGTTTTTTTAACATAAATCACAACCCCCTTTTTATTTTTGACCCCAATCTTATACATTATAATTTCTATCTTAATTTCATTCAGTTCGATATCATTTTTTTTCGCCTCCTTCCAATATAATTTTGGGTTATAAAAATTAAACTTCCTTCAACTGATCCTTGTTCTTTAAAAGATTTTGGGGTGTTTAAATAATGTCAGTGTTCAATTGTATACTAGTAAATTTTTTTTTTCACTTCATTTGTTGTTTTTTCATTTTTGGTTTATTGTTAAAATAGTTTTAGTGTTATGCCATTTGCATAATTTTTGTAATCGCTGTTTATTTGTTTTGAACCCCTTTTGCTTTGTTTGATCACTGAAATCTTAATACTTGGTATTTTCACTAAGTGTTTATTTTTTTAAAAAAAAAGGCATCAGACGGAGATTTAGAACTACCTTCAATGGGCCTTTTTTGGGGGAGAATTTTCCAATCTGGAATGATTTAGTTTTCCTTTTCGATGTGATGTTCCAAGATATTTAATATGCAACCTTATCTTCAGCAACCCGTTCAGCTTGTGTAGTATTGGGGGCCCTTTTTCATTGTAGATTATAAAATTTTACATCGTGACTTCTTTTTCCTCATTTCGTTAAAATTTATCCTCATTATCCAAAAACGATGATTCTTCCGTATTTTCGACTGCTTTTTGATTCTTTTTCCCCCGCATTTCACTGACTTTCTTAATTGAGTTTTGGATCATTAGGTTCCTTTTCACAATCGTCACAAAAAAAAAATCAATTTTTTCTTTTTAAAGAAAAAACGAAAATTTAGGGCAGATACTGAAAAATTCCAGCTCCAACGACAGCCACATGGAAACATTTATTAGTCTCCTTGGTTATTTTCCTTACATTTATAACACTCAATCATCTTGGAAAATATCCAGACCTGACCTGGTATCTTGGCGAACGGTGTTGATAGACCCTTTTTTTGGGGGCTTTTTTTTTACTGGGGCGGTTAATGTTTGGTTTTATGCACTGTTGTTGTTTAATTTGCCATTTATTTTTGTTTTTGCGAAACTATTTTAATTTTGATATTCAATTCTTAATTGGGAACTTTCTGCAGGTTTGATATAAATTTCTAATTTCAAGCGGGTGCTGGTGCTGGTTGCCGATGATATCATGCCCCATTTTATAAAAACCCTTAAAATTTAAGAAACGACCGTTGGGGGACGTCATCTTAGATCTTTCGATAACGGCATTCGAAAAAGGGGAGAAAAAACCCCGTAAGATGATGTTATGGAACAGTCCCGACGCCGCTATTCTAGAACTTTCCTTTTCCTATAAGGGGATAGATAGGCGGGCAAAACGATAGGCAAAAGTCGTCAGGCGCGAAATATATTTAAAAAAATTTTAATATAGTAATTGTGGCAAGTATTGTTGGGGAAATTTTGGGGTTTCCCGTGGAAAAAGGACGAATTTATTGGAATTTTTTTTAACCCCGTGTCGTAATAATAATTTAAAAATCAATAATGCCTATATTCTTAGATTGTCGTTTCTCCATCATGAAATCTTGTTTACAATTGGCTCCCGTATTTTATCATTTTACGCATTTAAATCTACAGCTATAGTCGACGGATTTGAAAAGGGCTTAAAAAAACACTTGTGACTTGATCGTTCGACTGTGCCCCATATTAATATGTCCCTAAACTGGGAAAAATATGGGTTAGAGGTTGGCCCCTTTCCCCTTCTTATCCTATCTGACGAACAGAAAACAGCTTGTTGATCTAGGCAATAACAGAACATCTGATCTACAGCAATTGAATTTGGTGTTCCTCAAGGACCCGTTCTGGGGCCTCTTCTGTTTATTGTCTATATCAATGATCTCTTTCATGAACTAAACTCTTTAAAATTGTCATCTATGCCGATGAACATCTATTTTATGCTCTGACAAGAATGCAGACTTTTGCCTCCTTTCACATGCCGAAAACAAGCTGAATCGTGGTTCCAACTCCAACTACTAAAACTCAATGGGAAAACCAACAAATCATATTTTCCCCTTTAATCATAACATCTCAGGGGGAAAAAACCGTCAACTTATTGGGAATTAACTGATGACAGTTTGAATTGGCACTCCAGTAGAAGCACTGAGCCAGAACTCTCAAAATATATTTTCTTACTCAGGCAATTGAAAAACTTTGTAAGCTTGGAAACGCTTCTCCGGCGTACTATGCATTTTTTCATTCCCATGCTAGCATGGAACCTGCCTGGACAACTCCTCCAATGCTACAAAGTTTGCATGCTCCAAAACGCGCAATTAGAACAATTTCAAATGCAGGTTACCGAGATTCATGTAGGCCCCTTTCATTAATTTGGGCATCATGCCATTACCATCTATTTTCATATACCATACTCTCTTGGAAATACATAAACATAAAGATGGCTTTCCGACCAACTCCCATTTTAACGAGTATAACACCGTGGCTAACCATTGAGACCTTTACCGGTTTAACTTACAGAAATCCTCAAAGAACTCACTGATGTCAACCTTTACAACAACATTTCTAATATGTACCTATTATCAAGTCTGTATGTATGTACGTTTGTGTTTTTTATATATCAGATCTATTTACTCAGTGTTGTAATTAACTGTTTTATATATATATATATATATATATATATTTTTTTTTATTTCTAATGTTCTTAAGGATCTTTGGCAGATCTGCTGTTTTTATTATCAACCCTACTACTGACTTGCTACTAATGTATCCCATATACCGTAGTTAATAAATATCTATCTATCTATCTGTTCAATCTCAAGTTCAATACCATAAAATATCTTGATTATTCAGAATATTTCCATGATTTAAAAAAATGCCATTTTATATTCCATTAGAGTGGTTAAAAATTAGTTTATTTTATTATTTCAAATACATGTTTTTATTGAATTCGTCCATATTTTGGGTAGCGCGAAACAGCGAAGTTTGGGTAGGTAAGGTAATACATATTTGTTTGTGTATTTTTTTCTGGCTTATTAGGGACATCAAAATTCAAAAGATTTTTTTTATTTTTTGATGGACTATCAACTATTAACGGTTGTGCAAAATGTTATATCACACCCTGTATTAGTCATTTATGATAACAACGCAGTGTAATCATTTTAGGAATTATTTTAGTGCAATGGAAACCTCCATCCATTACTAAAAATTGCACCTCGTAGTTTCCCAACCTAATTGAGAAAATTTAGATAGTCTTGTAGATGAATTTATTCAAAATCGAAACGTCGACACACAGGTGAGAATAACCAAAAAAGCTGGGGCCCAAAAACATTTTTTCTGAAGATATCCAATTGAACAATAACTTGTTGCACTATTGATAGGGCGGTAAGACCATCTTTTGGGAAAAAAATTTGACTTTGGCACTTTATCTAGTTACCTGTGTGTTTTCAAACAAAGTCGTTTTCTTGACAGATCGTCATATGGAGTCTTTCGAGAACTATTTGCTGTGTGTGTAAAATTTGCTGCAGGGTTGAAAGTATTTCTTTTATCATAGATTCCGTTCAAGAAGGTAAGAAACATGTTTATTTGCATAAAAACATTACTTTTAATCTATCCAGTCAAAGATAACACGACTTCAAAGTTAGTATGACAAAAAATATATTCCATCTACTATCTTTGGAATGAAAGTACCATATCAATCAAGACATACGGCATATTTGGGATCATATGAAAGCTCATTTCAGAAGCTTTGAATTGGTATCAAATTCAGCTGCGCCTACCTGCGCTTTTCAAAAAAAAAACTGTTAGATCTATTTGACTCGTGATATGTATACGCCCAGTTAACTTGAAAAAATCCCATAATTTGGGAAGAAATTCGTTTTTTTTTCAATTTTTAATGTGAGAACCATTGTTGGGTTATCGATTGTCTTTGTTTAGCCCCCCCCCCATGACGAGATTTACCCCCGTGGGGGACAAAATCAATATCTTGATATTTTACAAACCGTGGCTTATTTCAAAATTTACAACAAAATAATTCTAAACAATATCAATTTCCCCCGGGTTTTCTAAAATTCAATGGTCCCTTTCTCTTAGTAGCAAAGTCTATCTGAAAAGAGCTAGATTTGGACCCCCAATTGATCTATTTATAAAGAGGTACATTGATATTTTCAGACAAGATAGGTCAATATAGTATAATGGTAAAAATTTAGGACCGTTACATTGAGTCTAGTTTTATTGTACAGGTGTGCCATCAAAATTGTCCAAATCCTAAAATAATCTTTCCAGTTCTGTCTCTTTCGAACATTTGAATCTGGGGTCCACATAAATATTCAATTGCATCACATGACGTACCAAATGTTTCATTTTGAAAATATTGAATAATATAAATTATGCAGTGTTCGTCAAATAGTTCGTCAAGTCGAACACATTATTTTTTTTTTTTCATTTGATTTTTCTAGTGGTGTAAGCGGAAAAAATCCTTGCAAATTTTCACCACTCTTTCTGCCGAGCCAGAAGAATACGAAAAAAATTTTGAGGCATTATAAGTAATTAGCTTTAAATTTGTATTATTGTTCTTTTATTATAATTGTAACTTGAAATTAGGTAAGAAGCACTTTTCCCTTTCTCTACCTCCCAAAGGAATCTCCCATTGTGGTAGGGAAGATTTCAGAATGTTTCATTGACAATCAATCGATTTGCAGAAAAAATATTCAGTCAGAATGTTAAAATATTAGAGGTCTCGTAGTAATAACAGTTTTTTTTTCAACATATAAAAATCTCAATTAGTCGACGAGAACTTATTACATTTTATAAAATGGCGCATCAGATGAGAATGAGTCAAATATGTGAATAACTGGTTTCAAAATTCGTGAGGCTACAAATTGTAAGGGACGAACTAACAGACATCAAACCAAAGTTGTCAAAATTTATACATCAATATAAAAAGAAGTGACAAAGTGCCTCAAGAAAAGATGAACGTTTCCAAAGTAAAAGAATTCAAGAATCTATACAAGTCCATTTTGAGTTGATTCTGATTATTAATAACAAAGTTCATCCGCCATATTGGCGAATCCATTTCGAATTTTCGACTTTGAAAACCAAATACTCATATTTGAGTCAAATAGGATCATAAATGTGAAAATTCGTTTACCCATTCATAATTTCCGACCCCAGAAATCCATATATACTTATTTTCGATAGAATCGGGCCTCAATCCCAAAAGTCGTTCGCCATCTTGGAGCCGCCATCTCGAATTTATGTATTTTGAAAAAAAAAATATAATCTCCGTCCCCAAAAACCCCTACATACCAATTTTGAATAGAATCGGAACATAATCACAGAATTGGTCCAGGCACCATCTTGGAGCCGCCATTTTATTTTTTTATCTAATAAAAATTTCATAAGACATTGTCACCAAAATTATATGCACCTGCCAAATTTCAAGTCAATCGGACGATTAGAAATGTGTCAAAATTCACTTACAAATTTTGAACCGGAGCGAACGAAGCAAGTTAAATAAAAAGCTGGAAAAGCGTGTTAATACTATAAACGTGGCAATATGTGATCATTCAGTACCTTTCATGCAATTAATTAATTGATAAGTGTTATTCTACGTGAAACTATCAACAAAATGATATTTCGTCTTTATATAATTTTGGCCAGCTATTCCTTCATTTTCACCGTGTGCGTCGTTGTAAGAAAGTATCAGTTTTTCTCCTAAACAACTGATCGAAGTCCCAACAAACCTTCTAGAAAAAATCTCCATATTTCCTAATATGATATTCATAATGTTAATTCGCTCTACGTTCCCAAGCGAATTCGCTGGAAATATACAGAATTCAAAATGTGTTTTATTTCAATTTCAATCATTGTTCGTGTGCTTCATTTCCATCGTGGACAATCAACAAACTTCTAGTAAATCCAATTTCCGACTCTGATATAGAGATATTTAATAAACCGACAAAGCGGAATAAAGGAAACCAACACCATCCTGGTCTTAGATGGTTGCGCATAAACGCCAATGCGATGTTCGTGAATAATTTGCGACGGTATCCGCAATGCGTTTTAGATTCAATGCGGTTCCCTTCGCTTTCTGAAGAATTCATTAGTTTGTGTCAGGGTGAAGGTGGCTTTTGTTTATTCATGCTCGTTGCGATATGAACGTGAATAATTCGAGTTATATTCGATATTAAACCCGATGAGTTCTGTAGACTGTAACCTCTAATTACATCTACATTTGCTTCAGTTTTAAACACCCCTGTCTTTAGGATTTTTGATTCGGTCCTTCTCAACATGCGGGAGTCTTTTGTGCCAGAGATACGTTAATGTACCTCTGGTCTTTTAATTATTAAATGAATTAGGAAAAATGTATCCCTGAAATTTAACTTTACTTTTTTTTTATTGTCGAGCGGTTTCGAAATTATATTCAACTCCATAAATTCTTATACAACTTGCGTGCGGAAATGCGAAGAAATTTTGTCAGGGAGGCAGGCACAGATATATTTCCACTCACCCGGAGATTCTGACTTTGAGGTCCCGGACCATTGACAGACTGGACGAATTCCTCGATCCTGGTAGCACTTCACTGATTCTATATTTTATTAAGCTTCCAATCTTCAAAGACATGTGAACTCTTTTCTAAAACTGTAATTTTTCACTCTTAATTCATTTCTTTAACCCAAAATGTATTCCGAGTTTCGTTTTTCACTGAGGGTGTGTTTGATGATAAGTAAGAAATAAAACAAGTTCTTGGGCTTTTTTTATATATATTATATATATATATATATATATATATAACTAGCTTGGTACCCGCGACTTCGTTCGCGTCGAATTTTTTTTTTTCCTATGTTTTTTTTTAGAGATTTTGTAAAGAATTCGAAAAAGATCCCACAGCCATCCTGATGATTGGGAAACCATGGGAAAAAGCTGTAGGCGGATGGTGGTTTTCTTGGAATCGAAAAAATCTCTCTTTCTTTCGTTATTTGTTTTGCGTCCTCTGAACGCCGGATACGACTTTTTGGTTGTCGTGGATTGGCCTTTTACTGACATCTGTTGGTAACCTATCAATGTTTCACGAAATTTCGTGTCATTGAACTCCACTTCATTATCCCCAAACTTCACAAATTATAGGTGTCACATCTATAATTTTGTCATTTCTATATATATATATATATATATATATATATATATATATATATATACCGGGTACCACGAATCTATTGGCAAGTCATAACATAAGGGAGGATTTTCGCATATTTTCACTTTCCGGTCACTTCGGTTTCACCGGAAATGGCTCGTTTGAATTTTTAAATGAAACACCCTGTATATTGTAACATTTTTTGCATTTCTGAGACAATTCTGGATCAGAAGTGACATTGAAATTTTTTACGCCTTCTTAATTTTGTTAAGTCACTTCAATATTGCATCTGGATGGCCATGATCGGACGTAAACAACTTAGGGACCTCAGGTGATGTCAGAAAATCACAATCATAAGTTTTGAGTGACTAGTATGATAGATAGAATAAGACATTATTTATTATTATTCATTTATTTTCCAAATGGCGACCATTTTTTGACAATCACTTTCGAAAAAGGATTTTTTGCGAATCTAACGATACTAATTTGTTTGCGATTTGATTAAAAATCGGAATATAAATTACTAACGAAAATACTGGATAATAATTTATTTAATTTTGTCAAATGTGCCATGGATACCATGATGCATAATATTTTGCAGTTATTTTATCAAGTCTTCTTGGAAAAACAAAACAAATTTCAGTTTTAATTTTCTTCAAAATAATGTATACTCTTGACATGTTTTTTGGGTAACCTTCCACAGTCTGAAAATGAAAATATAATCTGAAAATCTATACAATGCAGAAAGAAATGACTATGAATACTTACACCACTGTATTCACAATTCCTACAACTCATACAATCAGAAAGAAACACAACACATATAAACAAATTTAACAAATTATTGGAAGAGAAACAAATACACCCACAACACTACCAAACAAAAAAAATTTCTGAAAACTGTGATCAATTTGTCATCAAAAAAAACTTAGATATTCACGAAAACTTGTGTTGGCAAGGGACTGAACTTCAGATGCACAAAATTGTTCCAACAGTAGAAATGATCACTGCCATTGAGGCAACAGCCAACGTTTACCACCGAAATGCAGGTGATTACAGATCTGACTGCAAAACACTTACACAACCTTATCATCCTAGAAGTAATTTAAATAAATCAGAAAGGATGCATTGAATCTCTTCGATCAGACGATCAGATCAAAATACTTCCAGCTGATAAAGGTAACCCAACAGTCATCATGAACACTACTGATTATGAGGAACGAACTAGACAAATGATCTCAAACACCACGTATCCCCTCAATCAAGACACTACTATATCAGTAAACAAGTATACAAAACTAAAAAAAAAATCCAACCCCATCAATAGAAGCAAAATATATCGAACTTTAGCTAAACACAAAAACATACTCACGAAAACAGACAGAGACCTAATATCACACCACAGCAAACCCCACATTTTATGGGTTACCAAAATACACAAACCATCCCATCCTCTACGCCCTATTGTGAGTTCATTGGATCTCCTTCACAAAACTCGCAGATACCTACTCAACATTCTGAAACCACTATCTGGAAATGGAAATAGTTTTATAAAGAATACCCTCCTTTCTGGAAAATTGAATGAATTACAAATTCAAGATGGAGATCTTCTAGTAAGTTTTGATGTGAAAGTTTGTTTACTAATGTCCTATTGATAAAACTCTAGAAATAGTGAAAGAAAAATTAGAGAATGACACATCACTGAAGACAAGAACAAAACTGGATTCAGTGCCATCATAGAATTACTCAAACTATGCCAGAAAAAAATATTTCCAATTCAAGAACGAATTTTATCAACAAGAGTTTGAGTATGGCGATGGGTTCTCCTTTGTCCCCATTTTAGTAACATATTCATGAATACTTTGAAGAATCCTTCGTTGGAACATTCCACAATGGTCCAAAAATATGGTGGAGATACGTGGATGATGTTTTCGCTATCTGGAATCAAGTGAAGAAGAATTAAACATTTTCTTGGATCATATAAACAGTCAAGAACCGACGATCAAATTCACTTTAGAATCAGAACAAAACAACAACTCCTTTTAGATGTCATGATCCAAAAAAATCTTCATCCGAATGGAAACATCTGTCACAGAAAGAAGACGCATACCAATCGATATCTACACTACAACTCAAACCATCATGCCAGTGTGAAAAAAAAGCATAGTTAAATGTCTCCAATTCCAACCAGAATCTACAGGAAGAAATAAACCTCATAAATCTGTTCTCCAAGGAAAATGCATATCCGGATCAGTTTGTGGAAAAACAATCACTGACATTGAAAACAAAATCCATTAAACAACCAATTAACACAACCAACAGGAATTACTCCCACCACCTACACATTTCACAACCAACATAATACCTTTTTGTCCCGGATTATCTGAAAGATCAAACAATTGGACATAGGGTATGATGAAAAGAACATCATTTAGAACAACAAACACCTGAAGATCATACTAACACAAACAAACCAAAAAACGCAGAAGAAGTACCAAAACTGTGTTTACAACATACCTTGTTCGTGTGGTGATAAATTATATGGCGAAACGTCAAGACCATTGGAAGTGCGCCAAGTGAACATCAGGAGTTACATCAGAAATCGACAAATACCGGATCAAAATTGCAGAACATATCCTCACATCTAATGGCGATCATACGATTGAATGGAATAGGACAAAAATCTTGATGAAAGAACCACATCAAGAGGAGAAAATTGAAAGAAACGGCATGTATTCTTCTTTCAATAACAACTGCTTTTCAACAAATTCTGTTGAAATGGATCATACATGGTTACCTCTACTCAGAGAGTGAAGGAGATATTAGAATGCTAATAAACTGATCTGAACAACACCCCATATATCAAATGAGCAATACGTCACTCTCAAACTTTTTTTGGCAGATCTCAATTGACATCCAATCAAATGAAAAAAGCGAAAAAAGACTCTGCTAGAAAAAAATCCAAATTATTAAAACAAAGGAGATTTAGAAATTTGAGAACAGGGGCAGATATAGTCCCCGAAACGTCAACAAAACATATAGAAGTATCTTTAATATTTTTTTAATTTTTTTTGATAGGCATTCAGAAGACGACAAGTTATTGACAATGAATCATTTTTCTATAGGAAATATAATTTGGTGAACGCAATAACTAATCAGGGTGAACTAATTATTTTCCTTTCTGCCTATTATAGATTTTCCTGATTATATTTTCATTTCAGACTGTGGAAGGTTACCCAAAAAAAATGTTCAGAAACGTTGTTCCTCCACAAAAACCACATTCATTCAATAATGTATACTCAAAGTGAAAAGTGGATGTTTTTTTATTATTTGGAGAATGTCATAGAAATTCAAGGAATGCCCTGAGTTGTATGCTCAGAGATATCCCAATCAGCAACATCCAGCCCATCAGTATTTTCCGTATGTTGAGGGAATTTTTTTTTAGACAAGAAGGAAATCGAGAGGCGAGATAGAGGTTTATAATAAATGAAGAAACTGAGATTAACGTTCTTGCTAAAAGTTAAGGTTGATAAAACGGTTTCTTCAAAGAGAAATTAGTCAAGAAATGCAGATAAATCACGAATCAACAAGAAAATACTGAAAAAAAGCTCGGATATCGGCATTTGAATATCAGTTATATCAACATTTGTATGCTGACGATGGCGATAGACGAGTAGGGTTTTGTGATTGGCTGCTTCAAAATCATAGAGTTAACCCAAATTTCATCAACATTATTCTATTTTCTGGCGAATCACAATTAACAAATAATGGTATGTTCAATAAGTAAAATACTCGGTACTGAGCCCAACAAAATCAATATGCAAGGAGAGAGGGCAATTTTCAAGTAAGGTTTGGCGTCAATGACTGGGCTGGTATCGTTGAAAACAGAATAATTGGGCCAATATTGTTTAAAGGTCAGTTAACAAGGGTTAGGTACTTAGGTTTGAAATCGAGGATCATCTTAATAATCCACCTTTAGCAGTTTAACGGCGAATTTACTCCCAACAAGATGAAGCATCCCCCTCATAATACCAGAGAAGTTCTTAATTACCTAATAGAGCATTTTAATAATCAAGTTATTGCAACCAATGGTCCAGTACGGTGGCCTGCCCGCTCACCGGGTCTCACTGTGCTCGATTTCTTTATTTGGGGATATGTTACTATGCGGTGCCTATGCCCCAGCCACTCTTGAAATCTTAGATTTAGAAGTATGATGCCTCAAATGTTACGAAACGTGTTGAGAGAAACAATTGAACTAGCTGAAATGTATCTTGAACAATTTACTGCAGTGAAAGTAAATAAATTATTATACATGGCACACTTGGCAAAAGTAAATAAATTATCATCCAGTATTTTCCTCAGTAATATTTAATTTATGTTCTTATTTTTAATCCAATCGCAACTAAACTAGATTCGTCAAAAAATCCTTTTTCGAAAAGTGCTTGTCAAAAAATGGTCGCTATTTGAAAAATAACAGTTAGGCACAAAAATGTAATTTTGCCAACTTGTCTTATTCCTGTCTATCATACTAGTCATAGACCTTCAGCACTGGTCTTTGAAAATGGTAAAAAGTGAAAAAAAATAATAGTAGGATGAAACCCATTGGAAAAGGAGGAGAATATAACAAAAATGAAAGGAAAAATAATTTACGGGCGATCTGAGGTCGGGAAGTGGAAGGGGGTGAGTTTTCAAGGGTATCTCGATTTCCGGCAAAACTACAAGTCCTATGGGAAAAACTTAAATGGCAACTTTGGTATCCACACTTTTTTCACATAACCTCAAAATTTATGTGAAAAATTCAAATAACCAAGTTTTCGGTTTTTTATTTTTATCTTCTACAACAATTTTTTTTTTTCACCAAATTTACTGAAAACCTCCTTTTTTATGTTCCAAACACACTGTAATTTTTTTGATATAAAATATTTATTTTTTCACCTTATTTTGACTTAATATCGAAAAAGCACCCTAATTTTCAATCGAAAATTCTCCCGTCAAAATATCAGCTTTTTTAAAAAAGTCGATGGGCTTTTTGTTCGTTGAAATCTCTACTTTCTGATGGTATAAAAAAAGTACATTACTATGACAGAAAATGCAAAGAAACGAAAAAAACTCGAATCCGAATTTAATAAGACATCTACAATATTTTGAGAAAGTTGTAGAATCTTCTTTAAATTATGTGCGTAGATGCCTATTTATTGCTATTCAAAGATAACTTATATACCTGAGTGACCTATGGAAAATTTTTGCCCATCAAAAGGTATTTCATAGAGAAGTGGGGAAGGGGCTAGGAGGGTCTGGGCCCTACTACCTGTTATTTCTTTGCATTTTCTGAGAACATTTACCATAGTAATGTATATTTTTTTCACACTATCAGAAAGTAGAGATTTCAACGAACAAAAAGCCAAAAAACCTGATATTTTGACGGGAGAATTTCTGATTGAAAACTAGGGTGCTTTTTCGATATTATGTCAAAATAAAATGGAAAAATAAATATTTTAAATTAAAAAAATTACAGTGTGTTTGGGACATGAAAAAGTAAGTTTCCACCAAATTTCGTGAAAAAAAATTTTTTTTTGTAGGACTCTTAGTTTTGCCGGAAATCGAGATAAACCGTTTTTTATCCTTAAAAACCCACCCCCTTCCACTACCCGACCTCAGATCGCCCGTAAATTATTTTTTCTTTCATTTTTGTTATATTCTCTTCCTTTTCCAATGAGTTTCATTCTACTATAATTTTTTTTGGTTTAAAAAATTATCGACGCTGGTCTATCACTAAAACTTTGCGATTGTAATTTTCTGACATCACCTGAGGTCCTCAGATTAGTTTTCGTCTGATCATGGCCACCTAGATGCAATATTAAAAGTGACTCTAGTAAAATGGAGTAGGAGTAAAAACTTTTCAAAATGTCACATTCTGATCCAGAATTGTCTCAAAAATACAAAAATGTCACAATATACAGGGTGTTCCATTTAAAAATTCAAAACTGGGGCCATTTTCGGTGAAACCGGAAGTGACCGAAAAGTGAAAAATATGCGAAAACTCTCCTCTTCACATACCATTCACCTATACCAAATCTCATTTTGATACACCCAATATTCTAGTAGTTATGACTTGTCTAATAGATTCGTTAACACCCGGTATAAACAAAACTAGGGATATTGGGGTGAACAGCAAAAAATAAACTCTTCAAGGTTTATCCAAGCTTTCGGGTATATTCATTTCCATCATCTGGGAAACTACAATAGATGAAATAACCAATAGCAATACATATTCAAGTGCGAAACATTATGCTACTTACAACTTTGTTGAGGTTGGTTTCAATGATGTTTAAACATATTCATCTAACATAGTGATCAAAAGAAAAAAAACGTAGATCAAGGAATAAAACGAATTAAAGTTAGTACAAACACATTAACATTGTTTATGTGTAATGTATATTCTATGTGGTGTGACAAGTGAAACTGACAGGTTAGGAATAATTCCCGCAATTATATTTAAACCAATGACCAATGACACCTGACCGATATCACTTGGCTTAACAGACAAATGACAAGCCGGATTTACGAACATCAACTTACCATCCGATCTTAGTGATATAATTTTTTTTTTATTGGTGCCCCATTTTATTCATTTAAAGCACGCCTCAGCGTGTTTAAATCGAACTTTAAAAAACGCGCGTTTTTCAAAGTTACCATGGCAACATCAACAAATCGAGAAACGTGAAGTCTAGATGACAAATTTTTTATTATTTATCTGACAGGAGTACCTTGTAACGTCAAATAAAATATTACTAACAACTCGTTCATTTATATGTGATACCTCTTGCTCCTCCATCCATTTGACGAACTTTTTATATTCTTTTTTATATATATCACTGGGTTTTCGCGGTATTAACCGCGATTCTGCCTCACTATTCAAAAAATCGATATTAGAATAATTCATTTTTGAGCTCTGGTGACAACAAATATTGATCTTTGATAACAAATTGCAAATAAATATCTGTTTTTCTCATTTCCATGACAACGAAAGGTATACTGATGTCACATCACGAATTCAACCTTCTTGCATTATTAGTTCTTATTTCTATTTTTTGTAGTAATAATACCAGTATATATGATTTCAAAGTGCACCAATAAAAAAAAATAACGTAAAGTATTCGTGGATAACTGGTCTTAAAAACACTTGCTCTATTTCGAGCACTCCGGCTGCGCCGTCGTGCTCGAAAAATCGCGCGTGTTTTAAAGCCCTTTTTATCCACTTATACTTTAATATACTATTTTCTACGACAACCTCGATAAATTTTCATTTTATAACCGTAACTTCAATCATAAACAAGCACATTTTGTACAGAATTTCATTTTTGCACCGGTTGCTAGGCAAGTTGCTAAGCAACAAATGCGAAATGGAATATTTCGTGTTAGGTCTAGGTTCACTCTAAAACCACGACGACTACGGCTTGTCAAATTATGACGTCCAGCGACAAATTGATGAAATGTCAGCAGATCGTTTCTGTCAAAGTTTTAGTAGGTAACGAGTAATTTCATAGTTGTTTTCTATAAAAACTATTAATTAAAATGGAAACTGATAGTGATATTGACTTAAATTTGACACCTCCGAATATAATAGAAGCAGCGAAGGTAACAACACTGAATTTACTACCGGAAACGTCGAAGAGTATGTATCAACGCGCTTATAACCTTTTTTTGGAATGGAAGGTAGATCAAGACAAAATCGTTTTCCGAGAACGTTTTAATGGCTTATTTTGGCGACTTAGCCAAAAAATTTAAAAGTTCCACTTTGTTGTCACACTTCTCAATGTTGAGAACGACTCTTAGTATCTATAATGATATAGATATTGCCAAATATTTGAAACTGAAAGCATTCCTCAAGCGGCAGTCTAACGTTTTTAAGACCAGTTATCCACGAATACTTTACGTTATTTTTTTTTTATTGGTGCACTTTGAAATCATATATACTGGTATTATTACTACAAAAAATAGAAATAAGAACTAATAATGCAAGAAGGTTGAATTCGTGATGTGACATCAGTATACCTTTCGTTGTCATGGAAATGAGAAAAACATTCATTTGCAATTTGTTACCAAAGATCAATATTTGTTGTCACCAGAGCCAGAGCTCAAAAATGAATGATTCTAATATCGATTTTTTGAATAGTGAGGCAGAATCGCGGTTAATACCGCGAAAATCCAGTGATATATATAAAAAAGAATATGAAAAGTTCATCAAATGGATGGAGGAGCACATATAAATGAACGATTTGCGAGTAATATTTTATCTGACGTTACAAGGTACTCCTGTCAGATCAATAATAAAAAATTTGTCATTTACACTTCACGTTTCTCGATTTGTTGATGTTGTCATGGTTACCTTTAAAAAACGCGCGTTTTTTAAAGTTCGATTTAAACACGCTGAGGCGTGCTTTAAATGGGTAAAAAGGGGCACCAATAAAAAAAACTGTATTTTGACACAAATTTTCATAACTTTAGTTTCATTTCCAAGGCACTCTATGGTTTTTTTTCTTTGTCAAAAACGGCAAAAGTTTATTGTGCAATTTTTGTTTTCAAATAAAGACTACCCGGATTTGTGGTGTATAAAAAAAACCATCAGAATTTCATAAAAAAATATTGGTTAACAACGAAGTTACAACAATTTAATTTTGGAAACAAAGTATTTGATTATAATTTTTATTTAGATTATAGACAAATAAAAATCTAGCAACACTGCCGATAGAAAGTAGATCACCAGTGAACTTGAAAAGTGAAAATCGCTCATTGCGTTCTACAGTTATAACTCCTGAAAGTATGGTAATGTGAGCGATTTGAGATTGAAGCGATTTTGTAATAAAAATCTGACTACGCCACTGGATCTGTGCCGAAATTACACCTCAACAAATAAGAAATATTGTAAAAAATATTCGGAAGAGATACGATAAATGTGTTGAACTAAATGGAGGTTTGGTAGAAGCCACCAGAATTCAAATATTTTATTTTACAGTAATGTTTATTTTAGTTTTAGTTTTTGCTTAATGACGTTTTATTGTTGAATGAATACTTTAAAACTTGTTTCTGTTCATTTCGTTTTTATCGGCTATGGAAGAATGTAGGTACTACTGTATAACTTGAAAATAAATTTCAAATTTTCTGTTCTTTTCGAATACACTTATAACCTACACTTAAATACATGATTTTAAGGGAATATAATTTACAAATCCAGTGGCCTAGTCAGATTTTTATTACAAAATCGCTTCCACCACAAATCGCTCACATTATCATTCTTATAACTGTAGAACGGAATGAGCTATTGACTTTTGACTTCGGATTTTCACTGTTCAAGTTTACTGCTGTTCTACCATAGACAAATTAAAAATAAAGAGACTGTTTGAAACATTGGCGATCTTGACCACCAAGTTTTTGGTACGGCCAGTCGCGCATGGAGGCGCTGCCCGCAATCAACAGACGACTGACATGATAATTTTCCAATTTCGACATTTGTCAGAAAATGACAAACCACGTAATAATTTCAGAATAATTCTACTGTCAATTGTCATCTAAAAATTAATTATAGAAATTATACTATGGACTTGAATTATGAACCCAACGTCGAAAATGGAATGTTTTGTTATTCGAGTTGACGCTGAAATTCCTCGAAATATTCTTTCACAAGGTAAAATATAAGCTGCTTTTCACAAACCGATACTTATTTCCATCCATCAGTTGCAGACATTTTTTCACAAACTGATACTTATTTCCGTCCATCAGTTTCCATTTCCTATCACCATTTGAGGAAGTACGAAGATTATCATCAAACTGGAGTATTTGTTAAGTATACCTACTCGTTCTCCTTTGTGCTAATAAATGAACAAAATTATTGAAGGTTTGTTGTGAATGTAATTTGTTTTTATTTTGGTTGATTTGATGAAGACTGAAGAATATTTTTAATTTTGTTGTTTTTCGGAGTTTTGTTATTGTTTTGTCTGTAGTTGTCCTAGATACAATAAAATGTGTTTTTATAGTGTTCAACTTATTATTCTTGTTTTATAAGATCTTCAATTTTGTTCTTGATATCATGAAATAAAGATTTACTTTGAAACTTTATTTTAACCACGAACGAACTAACAGATTCTACGAATCGATTACTGTATATATTTTATTAGTGATCGATTTGCCATTCCTGTATTTCATCTGATACAACCATTCATATGGAATACAAGAATGGCAAATCGATCACTTATAAAATATATACCATATCAATCATATAAAAGTAACACATTTGAAAAACCCGCCTTATCTCAATCGGTTTTACCAACTGTACTTAGTTCGGCCAGTTGCGAGATATGTCGCCACTGTCTAAACGTAGTGCCAACTTTTATTGCAGGTTTGACAACTCTCTTTATTTTTAGTTTCTCTATGTGTTCTACTTTGTATCGACGGTGTTGCCAGATTTCAAATATGTTTATAATCTAAATAAAAATTATAATCAAATACTTTGTTTCCAAAATTGAAGTTGTTGTAACTTCGTTGTTAACCAATATTTTTTTATGAAATTCTGATGATTTTTATTTATAACGACTACGAATCCAATGGTGTAGTCAAACTTGAAAACAAAAATTGCCCAATAAACTTTTTTGACGTTTTTGACAAAGAAAAAAAACCATAGTGTGCCTTGGAAATAAAACTGAAGTTATGAAAATTTGGGTCACACTGTATATGTAAATATATATTCACATATATATATATATATATATATATATATATACAGTGTGACCCATTTAAAATGGAACCACCCCTGTAAAATACGCATTTTTCAGTCATTCGACTTTTTTCGAAAATTAAGCATCAAAAACTGTATCTTGACACACATTTTTATAACTTTAGTTTCATTTCCAAGGCACTCTATGGTTTTTTTTCTTCGTTAAAAACGGCAAAAGTTTATTAGGCAATTTTTGTTTTGAAATTTGACTACACCACTGGATTCGTAGTCGTTATAAATGAAAACCATGAAAATTTCATAAAAAAATATCGGTTAACAACGAAGTTACAACAACTTTAATTTTGGAAACAAAGTATTTGATATTAATTTTCATTTAGATTATAGACATTTAAAATCTGGCAACACTGCCGATACAAAGTAAAACACCAGTGAATTTGTACAGAGAAAATCCGAAGTCAATAGCTCATTCCGTTCTACAGTTATAACTCCTGAAAGTATGGTAATGTGAGCGATTTCTGGTAGAAGCGATTTTGTAATAAAAATCTAACTACGCCACTGGATTTGTGAATTATATTCCCTCAAAATCATTTATTCAAGTTTAGGTTATAAGTGTATTCGAAAATAACAGAAAATTAAAAATTCATTTTCAAGTTATGCAGTTTTCAATAGCCGATAAAAACGAAATGAACCGAATCAAGTTTCAAAGTATCAAAATTATTTATTCAATAATAAAACAGAAAGCAGGACAAAAAAATGTTCCTTTTTTATTATGCAAAACTCAACTGAAACAAGCTTTCTGAAACAAGCTTTCAGAGAAGGTATCAATAATTTGAAGAAAGCTGAACTAATACATTGGGCATAGGTATTGTACTAAATCAATAGTAGGCTGTGATTCAGTACACCACAAATCGCTCACATTACCATACTTTCAGTAGTTATAACTGTTGAACGGAATGAGCTATTGACTTCAAATATGTCTGCAATCTAAATAAAAATTATAATCAAATACTTTATTTCCAAAATTAAAGTTGTTGTAACTTCGTTGTTAACCAATATTTTTTTTATGAAATTTCGATGGTTTCAATTTATAACGAGTGCGAGTTCAGTGGTGTAGTTTAATTTGGAAAAAAAAAATGCCTAATAAACTTTTGCCGTTTTTGACGGAGAAAAAAAACCATAGAGTGCCTTGGAAATGAAACTAAAGTTATTTATTTTAAAATATTTTTGAGATTGACTGAAAAATGCGTATTCTACAGGGGTGATTCCATTTTAAATGGGTCACACTGTATATATATATATATATATATATATATATATATATATATATATAATATATATATATATATATATATATATATATATATATATATATATAGAAAGAGAGAGAGTTTCAAAATGGCGGCTTTTCAAACATTTTCATACTAATATCGGCAAGCAACGACTAAGGAGATCCTACGGTCGACACTCAGGGTGTACTTTGGAAGGATGTGCTATGTACGAAATTTCTGGGGTCATCCTGATAAAAGTAACGGAGATAACTCATTAACATTCCTCTCATCATTTTCAGCTGCGATGGGGCGCAGCCAGTCAACGCCTGGCCTCGTGGAGTCCCGTGGTAAGATAGCATTGGAAGACATGTGGGTTCCCCCAGTACTGATAGGTCTGACGCCAGCCTACCCCAGGTCTCTGTTCGGATCTCCTCCTCGACAACTGACCCCTGACAGTCCGGGTGCCGTTTCGACAAGCAGCGGCAGGAGTGGTAGGAGTCACCAACACATTTCGGGGTCCCACCAACGATCAGGTCAGCATAATCCAAGCTCAGTGTTATTTAGTTTCTAATTGCTCAAATTCATCTTCCATACGAAATCGAAACGCATGAAATAATTCGTTAAGAATAGACCTCTACCCCGACCCCTCTGCTTCTGAAACGCGAATTACAATCATATTAACGATTTTGTTGAGGAATAACTTGACAAGGATAACAGAACTCGTATTGATCTACATTATGTGATTTTTTTTTTATAAGAATGGTAATAACGCCTCTTGGCGTTATACTTCAGTTGGCAATATTGAAAGTCCGATGTGATCATATGGGTCCCAGAAACCCACAAGTTTTTTAGAAAAATTATGTGAGTAGTTGTAATATTCATTCGAGGGAAATGAAGTTTGACAACTGCTTGTCCATTCCCAGAATATTGTTACAAAAACGAATACACTACGCTACTGCATGTTGTCTAGCGCCTGTCTCCTTACGCATGATCAGATAACTAGATGCCATGAGGGAGTCGCCAATATCAGACGAACGAGACTATCAACTGCAGACGAATGGACTACCGCACATATGTGACAGGACAAAAAACCCGATCGTAACATTGGGGGAAAAGGACGGACTTTGGTGGACCCTCCTGGAGCTACATTTCGAACAGAGATCCTATTTCTAAGGCAATGTGGGTACAGTGGGATTCCCTATTGTGGAAAATGGACTACTTGAACGGATATGGGAGTCAGCTGATGAGAGGTCATCATTTCCTAATTGTTTCTGCCCAGGAAAGAGATAGGTGCAATCTTCCATGAGAGAACATCAGGAGGTCATCTGAGAGGCCTTGTACAAGATCAGACAGAGGTTCTACTGGGTTGAATGTCGAGACGATGTAGAGAGATGGTGCGGAAGATGTTCAGAGTGCGGAGCGACTAAAGGTCCCAAACCAAGGTCCAGAGGAGGAATGAAGATATACAGCGTAGGTGCTCCATTCGAACGGATTGCCACTGATGTAGCAACGAATACATTCTTGTTGCCATTGACTATTTCAGCAAATGGGTGCACGCCTACGCTATTCCGGACCCGAGGACACTCCCCAATATCAAGAAAATTGGTGGATAACATTCGGTTTTTCCCAGGAAGAGGATAAGTGAAGTCTTGGGAGAAGATCATGAGGGACATATGACATATGAAAACAAAATGGCCGACTTCCGGTTTTGCCAGAATAGCCACCAACTTCGATTTTTCAAATGGATCACCCTGTATGTTTGTTGTTTTTCGGATTCTACTGCTCAAATTACATACGACAGAGTTGCCAACTTTTCATTTTACAATTGAAAAAAAAAAACTTTTTTTTTAGCCCTTGATCAGTTTAAAATATTACTAATTTACATCAGTAACTCATAGTATAGTCATTTCATCGATAAAATCAATAACAAATCCTACAGCAGGAATTGAAATTTTCTGAACGCATTTTTAACGAAAAAATCGTTTTTTTCAAATGGTACCTACCGAGGGCCATCTTGCCATTCGATAGAGAATTTAATTACCAATTCAACGATATACATTATGTACCACTTTCTTTTTGTTCAAAACTAAAAACGATCAATTATTTAATTTATACAATATTTTATACGATTCCTATTCCAATGAGTTATCCGTTTAGGTTTGATGGAATGAAAGGTACCCATGGAACCATGGAAAACATTAGGTGATTAATGTCATGTCAAAAGTGAAATACCAATTTTATTCGTCATCTCGTTTCGTTTGTAAAAAGTTTTTTTTAAATGAAAAATAATAATCGTTATTCTCGAAACGAACAAATCGATATGATTCAATATCACCATACCAGAGATCATCGGCCATCTTGGAGCCGCGATTTTGATTTTATGAATTTTGAGGAAAAATTCAGCCCATTTGGCTGTAGGCAAGTGCTCCAGAAATGGATAACCTACAAATTTTAAACCGGAAAGAATGACTTACGAACGAAGCAAGTTAAATAAAAGTTCATCAAGTGTTGTAAAAAGCATATTACGCACTAATGGAAAAATTAAATACATGAGTGCGTAATTGCTTTACAACACGCAATACGTACTATACTTTTTCTACGACTTTTATATACTGGGTGGTGCGTTTGTTTAAGCCTTAAGTAATAAAAAACGAAGGTAACTAACGTAGTTTATGGTTTAATTTTCAACAACAACAAACTAAATCTATAAATTACAATATAAATTTATACTATATAGTATATAAATGATGAATTTAAGAAATTAAATTTGTATGTAACTAAATAAAATATTTTTTACAGTTTTTCATTACAATGGGAGCATTTGATTTTTTCGATAAAATATTTGACGAAATCTCAGTATCATTATTTATTGCCGTCGTGGATGGTCAATTATTGTTAATGGATTGCAATATTTTTTCAGAAGTTGCTGTTTTGTTTACAGTGGATTCGTCTACGTATCATTCTGCTACGGTAGAAGACTTCCACCCACCGAGTCGTTTCAGCGCCATTAAATCACCCCCTGCGTCGACCAAAATGGTAGCCGAAGTCCTCCTGAAGCAATAACCGGTGTACAAACCAGCATCGGGCAATTTCGGGCAATTTTTTTCGGCACTGCTCCCAGTTTATTTATTCCCACTACTTGTCTTATCAGTTTTCCATTTTGATAATTTAAGAAAAACTCACTAATACAGCATTTCTCATTTCCATATATTTCTTGCAGATATTGTAGAAAATTCCGGAAACAATGAACGATCTAGGTATTTTATTTTTCGTATCAGAAATTCTTATTAGAAGAGTTTTTCCATTAGAATCTTCTTAATCACTTGTTTTCATATTTTTTAGTTCTTGTTTTCTACAAGCCCCAGATATTCCAATAATCAGGGCTACTTTCATAAAAAGGAATTCCCGATCCGGAGCTTCTTGCAAAAATTTTGTAATTTCTTCCGCCGTAAGAATTTTTTATTTTTTCCCCTTGTAGCCGTCGAACTGCATCTTTATATTGCCCAGAGCGAGTTTTGCTCAAATTATTAAAATAGGCGAGCAAAACATTTTCGGAGTACGTACTCACATGGTTATCCATACTCCATTCTATAAACTTTTGATAAGCCTTTACATATCTATCCTTTGATTTTTGCGGCAGAATGTTCTCTACAGCAAAAGCACTTCAATATGAGCGGAGTTGCTCATATTTTTAGACATACAAAGAATACTAATAATTAAAGATCGCTTCATAATTTATAATGTATCGATCTGAACTTCAAATCTCAAACAATGACAATGTCACTGTCAAATATTCAAAACGCAAGACAGATAAATGTCACGATTTGAGTGGTTCAAGGCTAACTTGATTGTTATACTAGGCATCATAATGCACAGTTGTGTGTTTTTATTCTTCACGCAGTTGTGCGTAAGAATGGATTTACTTATAGAGTGAACTGTACGTAAAACAATGTTTACTAATATAGGAGTAGAAAAAAATATCTTGCCAGATCATCAACATGGCTTCAGACAAAAAGGTCAACTGAAAGTGCTCTAGGCGCATTTTGTAATAGTATCTACAACTACCTTAACGACAAACAAACTCTTGCCATATATTTTGACCTCACAAGAGCTGTTGATACAGTAAATCACAACTTACAGTCTGATCCAGTCATGATTAAAATAGGACTGCCACAGGGTTCAATTCTCGGTCCATTGTTTTTTATAATATTCATGGCCGACATACAGTACGCATGTTAAACTGCAAACAATACAGTCATTTATGCTGATGTCATCAATCAACTGGTAATGAAGCACTTCTGAACCCCATAAATTTATCAACTACATCTGCACATGAATTCTACCAATGGGACACACATAATAGTCTTATGGTCAACACTAAAAAAACATTCACATGCTATTCCAACAACAAAAATTATCTTATAATTTCAGTCCTCTAATCACAAGTCAATTGGAGATGTTAAGTTTATAAAATTTCTAGGCTTAATCATCGACAAAAAAATCACATGGAAAAACACTCAGAAAACGTAATTTCCAGCATTTCTTTTCTTTTAAGACAACTAAGGGAGACAATCTCGTTGAATGTTCTGAAAACAGTATACTATGGCATTGTACACTCAATTATTAGTTATGGATTGATATTTTCGGGTAATTCAACTCACACGCAAAGTTTTTCATTATGCAGAAAAAAATTATTAGGTCTGTGGTGAAAGCTCCTCCCCAAGAACATTGCCAACAAATATTTACTAACCTTAAAATTCTAACTCTACCATGTCTCTACATCTACCTAGTCATAATGAAAATTAAAAATAAAGAATTTAACTATATAAAAAGTAACATAACACATACATACAATACCCGTAAAAGCCACAATTTACGTCTTCCATTCTCGAGACTGAGTATTGAGCATGACTCACACATATACAAGGTATTGTTTGTTATAATCATTTTGTAAATATATTTGGCTCAATTTCGAACAGGTGATTTAGATCCACATTATACAATTTTTCAGTAACTAATGCTTTTTACTCTGTTAAATAATATTTACTCTGTTTCCTAATATTCTGTATTTATATTTTACTTGTATTGTTCAATATGTTTCAATGCATAATGTTGTATATTTTTTACAATTCTTAATCAGCCATTGGTAATGTCTGTTTTATCCTTTCAACTGACAAAGTTAGTGAGAGTGAATGTTACTGTTTCACATTGTGATTATTCTTTCTTTTGTCTAGTCTGATGAGTTATCTGTGATTGCTTCAAAGATGAATAAACATATATATCTGTCTATATTTCTTGACGCAGATCTTTCGTGAATACCAATGAGCGAGGACAAGAAATTTTCAAAATATTTTTAATGGATTCTACGGCTTCTGAAAAGTCGGTTGGTAATTTTCTTCCTTTTTTTTCTGTTCTAACACTTGAAAAAAAATATTTAAAGTCGGTAAAATTCTTTCTAGGACCATTGAAAAATATTGTGACGTAATCACCCTATCAACCAATCCCACAGTTGACAGCTTCAATCAATTTTGCAACGTTGCCATATTTTCAAATCCTAGGCTGCGCCTCCATAACAAGAATAAATGATTGGCGCTCTCTTTATTAGAAATCGTTTTGATGGACCACAATGATTCATAATATCTAAAATAACAAGATTTATGTGCACTGTAAAATCGACAATATATTGTTTTATGACAGATCGAATGTTTTCACACCCTTCAAATCCGCCATCGTCGCTTGACATTGCGAATAGTTCTAGTTCTGACATTTATAGTTTGAGAAACTTGGCAACATTGCCGTTTAACGTCATAATCAACCCGATTACGCATATTGGCTGCTCGGTCGTTTAGGTCACAAAGAGCGCCAATATTAGTAGCTTCAAACACAACATACATTGAGTTTGCAACCTTGTAAAAGTTACGGAACCCTGTTTTTTGTAATTTTTTTTAGTTTTTCATTGTAACTAATTTAAAAAAATTACAAAAGTTCTGCATATAAAAAATAAATATACATTTGCAACCTTAAAAAAGCAAATAAAGATAATATCGGTCTCAGTGGATATGTAACTTTGCAACCTCATACAAAAAACGGAACCTATTTATTCACTAATATTTTGCATTTCTACACTGCTGAAATAATTGCAAAAGTTCTGCAAATTGCAGTTATAATTACGACTAATATTTTACGTGACGCAAGAGATTTGCAACCGTCATTGTTCAGGGGAACATTTTTTTAATATAATTGATTTGTTTTTTTTATATAATTTGGCCATAAGTGTAACCATTGTGCATTGTGCAAATAGGTTTAAGATATATATTCGACCGACATATGTCTACAGTGGTCCATATTTTGTAGAGATGGTTAAAATCTCGTGTCATGTTGCCTTGAATGCGAATATGACCAAAATATATCGGATAACAAATCTGCTATCCCAATTAAAAACATCCAGCACCACTGAAAATTTGCTGTTGCACAGGTGGTTATAATGATTGTTTTGTTTCATTTTCATTAGTTATTTGTTTAATAACTAGTCTTTTGCAAGATTCTACCAGTGAATTTCACACCGCTCACCTCACTGCTAGTGATTGGGAGATCAATGTTTTCAGGATGTACTGATTTTGGTATTTATTCTGTTGCTTTTGCCTCGCATTCGCGCATGTCGCATGCTATGAGGTTTTGAAATACCTCTACTGGTTGATTGCACCCGAAACGGTTACGTAGTTAACCACTACAAAATCTTAAACTAATTATCAATCTTAGAAACATTCACTGTTCTAGACTAATCAGCGAAATAATTTGAATCCAACATTTTCGAATGCAACAATCGAAAGAGTACAAAATTTTGCTAGATTCTGCTAAAAAAGTATTGGAAGACATTAATTTTTTATTGCATTAGATACGACATACAATCATTCTTCATTTAAAATTTTCACTTGTCACAACATGACTTTATAGCAGTCGAAGAGATTTTAACATGAATAATCGATGCTCTATGGAAGTAAGGATATCAAAAGTACCTAAATAATTTTCATCATCAAACAGAAACTTCGCTGAAAAATAAAAATTTGTGAGATCGATATCACATCTCAAATTTAATTTTTACAGGAATTTATTTCTTGAATTATAATTTACCTTTCCACTCGAATTTCTTACTCCAATTGTGGTTTCGCATAAAAAATTCCATTGAATTCGAATGGAGGACTAAAATGTAATCGAGACGTAAGACTCATTTTCTTGATTCATATAAATTTTAAAATAAAGAAGTGACGTAACACAGTTTTAGGTTAAAAGTTTTGTCTTTTTTTTTTAATTTTTAGCAAATGAATCAACGCATTTGTGTAAATTCTGGATCTTCAGTGATTTTTGGTTATGATGATTTTTAAGAAAAAAAGTGATATGACATGATGAATAGGAAAACTTAAGAGATTCCCGAATTCTTATGGGACCACCGAATCCAAACAAAAAATATCTCTTCCATGAAATCCTTGGTTTTTGCAAAAAACCGATTTTACGATCGGGAACTTTGTATCTGATTGAAGACAGAAAGCTGACACAATTGAAAAAAATCATATTTTGTAGATGTGTGATGATATTCTCATGTGATAACCGGTAAGTACAGACTCAGAAGTTTGTCAATTTAGAATAACTTATCTCACACATATAATAAAACATTGTTCCATTTTAGTACATTTGAATAAATTTTATTTTATTTTTACCATTTTTGTAATTTTAACATGGAATCCATCATTCTAGACCTCAAAAACCATAGGATATTGAGTTTCAAAAGAATCAATCTGACCATTAGTGAAAAAACCCGTCCGCCACCTTGAATTTTGACAAAAAATCCATAATCATCGACATCGAACACTCCTATACGAATGAAAACATAGATCACAAAACTTCATCCGCTATCTCGAATTCTCGAATTTGGACATGTAATTCATAATTTATTGCGATCTCAAAAATCTCCAGATAACAATTTTGGATAGAATCGGAATATAAATCACAAAATATTTCCGCCATATTTTAATTTCGACACTGAATTAATAATATCTTCGGCCAGTTACCCTTGAGAATCAATTTGAAAGGGAGGACGAAACACACCATGTGTATCATTGGAAATTACTTATTTTTTCGCAATACATTTCGACTGTAGCATTGAGTAATTGAAAAATAATGTATATGGCCATTAAAAATGTGATTACAATCATCCTAAAAAAATAACATTGAAAAACAAATAATGAAATAAATTGGCTGTTTAGTTTGTGTGAACTTTTGTCGGCGCCACTGCTTCCATCCAGCAATCGACTCGAATGAATAACCAAATCCAAAATAAATCGAGAACGGACAGAAGCTGTGTTGCCAATGTTCAAACAGTTCACTATCTGCACCCCACTCTTGGTAAATATATGCCTACAAACTCGACCTGGGCAGGGCGAGGAAGAAATTCGACTGTTTCCTGTGACGCGCTTTAAATACAATAACTGTAAGAGTGTTTTTTAAATCTCAATATTTCTTCCATTTTGTAATGAATCAAGAAAATTATGAATACGTGTCGAGAGATTCTCGATCGTCCATCAAACGTACTCAGAGGATTTTTTATGCAAATTCCTAATTGTAACATGATGTTATGAATTCATATCGAAAACGTTAGCTTTCAATATTGAATGATTTCATCTACCGTTGACAAGCTTCTTCTTGGTCGATATTTAACTTGGTAAAACAATGAATGTCATTTATTAGGTATATAAAAATCTTCATTATGCAGATAACACAGGTGTTGTAAAAATCTTTTTTTTTTATTTCTAATGTTCCGCATTGTAACATAGTTTGCAAATTATTATACCACCAATTGGTGAAATGAGTTGTTTGTCCGATTTGCAGAACTTTTGCTTTTTTTGGTAGAGTACGAATACGAAAATCTTTTTCTTTTGATTTTATCCTTATTTCCGTGTTGCAGACGAGGTTGCAAGTCAATGAAAACATTTGCACTTGCAACCATTATTTGAAACTTTTGTAATAATTCCGATAGGTACTTATTTCAATAAAAAAAATCAATTTCATGAAAAAATATATTTTCCGTTTGACGCAAGAGGTTGCAAAGTAAAACTCTTCTCAAGAACATTATTTTAGTTATTTTTTCGAGTTTGCAGAAAATTAGGACCAACAACAATTTTTTTTCGATAAAACAAACATTTCCGTTTTGTTTGAATGGTTCCAAATTCATCAAAGGATGTAAATTGCTATTTTTTAAAACTTCGAAAGTTTGCAGAACTTTTGCAAATTTTTCCGCGTTAATAATGTGAAAATTCATTAAATCCTCATTTCTTCCGTTCAGAAAAAACGGTTGCAAAATCAGACCAAATATCATATGAAAGTCCTCTTCACTCCAGTGAAGTTTTGAAACTTTTGTAATTATTATTAAATTTTGGGAAAATCATGTCTATCTCTACTGGCCTAATATGTATCCAAGAGATTTTAATGGCTGAAATATATACACGTTTTGCTACAAATACTGTATTATAAAAAATTACAGGTACGACGTTGCAGTGCGACAGTATGACACAATTGGTCTCAGGGGTGACTTCTCCGGTGCTAGGATCCCACGAAGCCCTCGAAACAGAAATAAAGCGACTTCGTGAACGCCTTCAGACGGTGGAGTCAGAAAATGTCGCGATGAGTGTGAAACTCAGTCAACAGCAGTGGGAACTCGAGAACCGATTGGCTGAAATAGAGATGCAGATCTGCGGCTCCCGATCTTCGAGCAGCCTAGCGGAAGAAGAAAACGAGAGAAACCGGGAAAGCATTATTTAACAACAAAATGCGCTGCCTTACCATGTACTGCAGACTTTTGTTCAATATATTGTGTAATGGCGGCGGATTAACTTTCCATTCGAAAACTATTCAAAACGATTTCTAGTGAATTTTTACTGTTATTGAACCGGAGAAACATTTTAAGTGAACTATTCACCAAAATGACTGCCAAATTTTATGTACCATACCTTAGATAGGACGTATACTGAGGATAAAAATTGATTGATTCAAATTTGTATTTATATTGGGTAATACCTACTTGTTTATCAGTAATGCTTTTGCTCGTGGCTTATTTCAAAAATGTAGTAAAATAAGTATATACAATTAATTTATATCTCCCACAGACCCGCATGTTCTGGTTTTGAAAATATGTTTATAATATAATTTCTGTATAGTGAAAATATGGTTTCAGAACTCATTAGTTGCAGTGGAATATATGTCTATCAAATAACTCTCTTCAGTTTGTACTTTTCTCTCTACTGGTATCAAAATTGTGTGACTTAAACTTCAATTTATTCATGGCCTTCCTTTTGTAATGAAGATTGGGATAATCCTCCACTAATGACTATTTCATTCAACTTTCGTTAGAAATCCGTATATATGATTTTGTATCCAAGTTCAAACAGTTCAATGATTTAAGCAATTATTTCTCGTTGATTGATGCCTTATCAACTTATTCTAGGAAATATGGCAAACCCAAAACAATTACTGCAAATTGCTTTTTCCACTTAGATTTCCATCGTTGTTTTTCGTAATATTCTATTTTTTGTCATATTTGATTTTATATGCCAAATATTTCTGTAGTGGTATTTTTATCGAAGGTCTCTAGAAAAATTGTTTCTATTCAAACCAAATATTTTTGTCATTGGCCAGGTGTTATTTTCAAACCATTTAGGGCAACTACCTGTATTCTAGATCGTTTTTTTTTCAACAGCTGTACTTCATTCGTTCGAATAACATATGATTCGTAGAATCTCATTCAAGTGTTACAAAAGAGCAATTTGCCTTTTCCAATAAAAATCATATTTTGACCAGTTCATTCCATTTGTAATAAAAGATAATTATCCACTCTATTATTCATACGTTCATATGATTTCACATCCAATTTCGTACTCTTCAATGATTGAAGCAATTCTTCCAAGTCAATTATTGTCCTGCTTTTTAACTTATTCTGGATAAAATATGGCAAACACAAAACTATTAATGCCAAACGTGTTTTTCACGTTCACCTGTTTGGAAAAAATTATATATGTTTTCCTCAATATACTCATGTCAAAATATACTTGGATATTCCCTAGAAAACAAACTAATTGAATGTTATATCCGAGGAAACTATTAGAAATTATTCAATGCTTGAAAAGTATACTGCAAGAATATCTCCCTATTAGCTAGCAATGTTTTTTTCTGTTTTGTCAACAAAATTAATACAATCCATATAAAAACTCATTTTGATTTCGGATTAGTCAGGTATTATAGCTATAATTCCTTACCTATTAAAAATAATTTCATTTTCAATTTTCAACCCCCAAAGCCTTATAAGAATACCCATTTGGCCTAAAAAGAGATCACTTGTAAATAGTTCACCCTGTATGTGAACAATTTTTATCCTTAGGATTCATGTAGGTGAATGTGTCTGTAACAAGCAAGACCCAGTGAATGATATAAATGTTATATTTGTTATTATGGTGCTTCGATTGATATTCGAATCAGTACAGGGTCTTTCAGAAATGTTCGGCCAAACTTGAGCGGTATTTTCAAATAATTGAAATGGCCACTTCAACGGTATTCGTGCAGGAAAGAATATACTTTTTCATTCGTTTTGAAAATGGAATGAAAGTATCACTTATATCACAAAGGTCATTTCCGCTTACCCCTTCGCTTTTATTTCCAAAATGACATATATTATATTTTTTCGTCATTTTCACAATTCAGTCGTTTGAAGATGCTGAAGTTTGGTCTAACACCCTGTTTTTAGATAAGTAAAGTGCGATCTGTATATAAGTAAACAAATAATCGGGCAATAGTATCGGAAACCTCTCCTATCAATCTTCAACACAGACAAAATAATGATTCATAGTGCAGTTGATAGGTCAACAAGAAAAATCTCATTGAATATCCTCCGTAGCTTTTGTGGATGAAAAACAGTGTTGGTAACAATGAAAGCTGAAAAGTAGTCTCGATTTTTCGATAACAGAAAGGACAACGGAATCTCGACAATTAAAATTCTAAATTTTATACTCAAATAAATAGTACAGTTTACAGTTTGTTAGTGATTCCATTGTCCACTTCAACCATCGAAATACAGGTAGAAGAGGTTTTCGTATAAGTGTACCCTAATAACCTGACATGGTATAATGACCTTATTCGCCATACTCGTCATTGCAAAACTTTTTTTTTTCGAACAAAGTTTGCTTTTATGTATGAATTAAACATCCCATAAGTATGCTGATGAAAAAATGGATGCCTAAAGTTATCTGAAAAGGAAATTTCTCAATATTCTCTATAATCTATTGCTGGTTCTAGAAATTTTTGCCAAAAATTAAACTCGTGAGTAGATGATAAAAAGTTCCACTAATAGTTTTCTTCCTCTAAATAATTCAAGATGAGATCAGCATGCATATTGGATAAGAGTCATTCACAAGTTTCACCAGCATTTTTGATCCTCCATTAAACTTATTCACAATAATTGAAAACCCCATATCAATATATTTGTTTCCAAAAAAGGAATGAAGGAATAATGTTAGAGATTATCTTTTGTGGTGATCATTAAAAAATTGGGCACGAATTTCAGAATTTGAAAAAAGTAAAGTGGCGTACAGACATGAAACACCGTACCAAACATCGCAGCGAACCTTTCTTTGATGCGACGACGAAAGACCGACTACTTATGGATCGCTGCGACGTTCGGAGTGCAGTCCAGACTTGATTAGCAACGATGTTACGACACGGTGTTTGGTCCATGTCTGCACGTGCCTTGAGGAGATCAAAGATGAAGTAGCTTACTGCCATATTCGACCATACCATATTTTCAATCCGAATTGTTAAACCCACTCCTCATCTAGATTCACACAGATATATCCTGAGGTTTTTGTTTGTGCTTCAACAAATATAAGATTTTGTAGACTACGAAACCAACTCAGAACTGGTGTCAACGATAATAGGTTTGTTTTGGTTCGCAGTCAGAATGGTTCTGAATCGGTTCAAAGCAGTGGGACAGTCGTGGCATGGAAAACTTCGTGCGGGCCCGCACTTTGAATATACGAGTGTGCGACTGTTTTGAACGGTTCAGAATCGCTAGAACTGTGAAGCAAAACAAGCCTTATATTTGCATGGTTAGCGGCGGAGTTTGGTGTGGCGGAATTTTGAGGTATAAAGCCGCGTACAAACATGAACAGAACACCTATCGTAACATCGCCGAGACCACGAAACGTTCGGCGTGCCGCCCAGACTTGATTCGCGATGGTGTTACGATAAGGTGTTTCGTTCATGTATGTACGCAGCTTACGTATGTCTGTACGTACCTTTCAAGTTTTCCGTCAGAATACTGAATCATAAGTACGCAGATCGGTAAAAATAAAATCAAAATAGGACAACAAGACAATTCACGCCCAAATTTGAACTATGAATGCAAAGGTAACTCGTTGACTTTACATCTTCCTCTCGAATCATAATCACCAGTGAGACCAAAACCTAATTTTAAGATATTTTACTTGTACATTGCTTAAGAAATTAATTCGAAAAATAATTTTTATATTTTTTGTTAATGAGGTGGAATTTATAGAACACCTATAGATCAAGTTTTACAAATATTGAAATATGTTAAAACATTTGTTGCTATATTGTTACAAAGGTATATTATAATTATCATCCGAAATGTGTAAATTGAGTGTTAAACTTATTTATTGTGTTCTGCACAGATATCATTGAGGGAGGATGTGATATAAATGTAACCACAACAGAAACATTTTCGTTAATTTAAGGAGATGAACAAAAATTTACAATTATTCCAATAATCCCTGATATTCCTGATAAAATAAATACAAACTAAATACGAAATAAAAAATTCCAAAATTCACTAATGTAAATAAGGGATTCAAAAACATATCTCTGGGGTTTTGGGTTCAAAAATCACCCTATGATATAATACATCCACAGTATCAATTATTGGAAATTCGCAAACATGTTTATATCAGATCCTACCCTCAAACCGAGATTTATGATACCTTTTCCAGACTCATATCATAAATTGTGTCGAAACACATAACTTTTGTTGTGCGATCGCACGACATCGAAAATGCAATTTATATCCTCTAGCTGAGCCCAATATTCAATTTAAAACTTACCAAAATTTTGTCATTGTTATCATTAATTATCGATTTATTCCTAATAAAATATTTTACTTCTAAAGCATGGTTTAATTTTTTGAAAACATGCATTAGTCATGACATAACTTAGAAAAACTATGCAGGTTATCCATGATTAATAACTTTCCATTCCCTGACCACCATTTTCAAAGTGTTCAGGGTCAAGTAGAATTGGAAGTTAAAAACAATACTTACTAATCAGGCAAAAGTAGTCCTCATTCAACTTTAAATACAATACAATACTTTTTATGGCAAAGAAAAATGAAGACACACCTAAAACAACTCCCAGGATAATAATAACAAATCTATATTCCCAAAAAACAGTAATTTATGCAGGGAATATATAACAAAATAAATATGTACAATTTTCAAATAACACATACAAATGCACATTATCAGAACTTTATGAATATATATATATATATATATATATATATATATATAGAATTTCGGATTTCTTGGGATAGGTCCAGACGGAAAAAAAACTTGTCGTTACAACATACTGGTAATTTTTTTAACGTTTCGGGAGGAACTCGTGCCTTTTTCATAATATTCATTGGTCAATTGTAAAAATGTTACAAATTAGAAAAATAGTGTGAATGTTGGAGGAAAAGAGATTGGAACTTACCATAAAGCGTATATTTCGGTTTTTATTATTCCAAATGGTCTAATTGCTTATACTTATTTCTTTCTCAAGTGAGGTAAAACAAACAGACAATGTAAAATAATAGATCTTTTTAACATTACTGCCACCTGGTAACATCAGTTAGTACTAATCTAACAGTTGGCACCACTGTAACTAATTCCAAGTCAGGGGTCGTTTTCTTAAATATAATTGCCAGATTCATTCCTAACCTGTCAGTTTCCCTTGTCACACCACATGGAGTACACATTTATATAATTTTAAGCAACGCTAATATGGTTGTAGGAACTTTAAACTTCGTTTCATTCCTTGATCTACGTTTTTTTCTTTTGTATCACTATGTTAGATGAATATGTTTAACATCACTGAAACCAACCTCAACAAAGTTTCTCCCTGATGATGGAAATAAACATTTCCGAAAGCTTGGATAAACCTTGAAGAGTTTACCTTTTCATTGCTGCTTACCCCAATATCCCTAGTTTTGTATATATATATATATATATATATATACATATTTATATATAAATATATATATACATATATATATATATATATATATATATATATAAATATATATATATATATATATATATATATATATTAATAAATTTTTGCAATGAAAAATAGTACTTTCCAGTTTTGTGGAAAAGTTCTGTTGGCATATATATCTATCCCCAAAAAAAGTCATCCCAAGGATTTTACAGATCTCAGAATCATAATTTGCTTTCTACTCTATCCAAAGTTTTCGAAAAAATTTCGTATTTACAAATATATGAACACTTCACCTCTAATAACTCACTTCCTGATTGCAAGTGTGGTTTTAGACCTGGCAGAAATACTGAAACATCTCTGGTGACTGTAACCGCTGATATATATATACGGCTTTTGATCTGGTGCTTTGGTACTACTTGATTTTTAAAGCATTTGATACTATCAATAATGAGCTGCTTTGTGCAAGTTTATTTATTTAGTAAGTTTTGTACTCTTAACCCCTTTTTGTAATATTAATTATATTATGTGCACTCTTTCATTTGTTCATTAATTTTATTCATTCTATGAATACCCTTATTGTCGATCCAGCCAACATTGCCAAAATATTTCGTGACTACTGTTGTTTATCATGTTTATAAATAAATACTCATTCTCTTGGGCAATTACCCTCTGTTGGTTATGTGGAATAGCTTTAAGACTTCGCCATCAGTTTCACTGAACTGTAATGTTGCTTCTTTTTGTTATTGACAATAAAATACTTTTATTATTATTATTAAATACCTCCAAACTACTAGTCTGCTACTATGAAAGTGCAGGGAAAAAACAAGTTGTCATTAAATGAGACACATATTGTTTTCAAGTTGGACCTTGAAGTTTCAAGAAAAATTCCATTCGTTGTGGTAAAACTGGTTTTCAAAATCCAATCTGAATCAGACGAGTGGCTCATGCATTGTCGATCCAGCCAACATTGCCAAAATATTTCGTGACTACTGTTGTTTATCATGTTTATAAATAAATACTCATTCTCTTGGGCAATTACCCTCTGTTGGTTATGTGGAATAGCTTTAAGACTTCGCCATCAGTTTCACTGAACTGTAATGTTGCTTCTTTTTGTTATTGACAATAAAATACTTTTATTATTATTATTAAATACCTCCAAACTACTAGTCTGCTACTATGAAAGTGCAGGGAAAAAACAAGTTGTCATTAAATGAGACACATATTGTTTTCAAGTTGGACCTTGAAGTTTCATGAAAAATTCCATTCGTTGTGGTAAAACTGGTTTTCAAAATCCAATCTGAATCAGACGAGTGGCTCATGCATTGTTTCTTCACTTCATGAACCTTGTTATGTCAGGGTTGAAGAGGGTTAATTAATTCAACAAAACAAAAAATACATATGTAACATTTTATATTACAAAATTTGTGACAGTTGAATTATGGAATTGAATTAGGCAATTAAAGATTCAAAGAAATATGATATAAGAGTGAACGGTGACTGCCAATGAGACTTTAAAAAATATATACAACTTCTACTTCTCAGCCTTTTCTTTTCTACTCCTGGCGAAATGACTAAGTAGCTTATGGCCGCTCAGAAACGTGAACCCTCCAATAGGTATCAACCAAGCGCATGTCACAAACATATCCAACTTCAACCAGAACAATGTAAAGAGTCCCAGGCTTCCTCCGAAACCTGCATGGAAAGGTAAAGATAAAGGTGTAAAGTTTCCAAAGTTGATGCCAATTCTTCCCCACAGAATCAAGAGAATCAAGAAGGGTGAAGCGGTCAAAACAGTGAAAAACAGGGAAACTGATTCAGCAGGTCGCTTTTCTGCCTGACGGAATAAATGCTTGATTTCAGGTTTTGGCCCACGTACAACTTTTGCGGTTTCTGGAGCGTCTGTTCCTAGAGTCACGTCAATACTTCCCAACAGCCAACGGATAGGATTTGTGACAATTGCATCACCCAGTATGAGCTCCATTTCAAAGGAGTCGGAGAGTGAAAGCTCCTTAGCTAGATTAACCTCAACTTTGTACTGCTTACTACTATCTTGTTCTGCTACGAAAATGATTTCCTTATTACCAGAGTGCATCCTGAGGAAAGCCTGATGTACTGTTCTGGATATCGAAAATTTCACAATCAAGTGTTGACTAGAATCTGCTTGTAAGGTAGAACTGAGCTTTCCTGGGTAAGTAATCGGTGTCAGTTTCAAGGCAGAGGTACCATCAGTATCACTCAAACCAATTTCTAATGATTTTACAGTTAAAGGACCCAGTACTCGTGCAGTGAAGGTTGAGGTATGACTGCCTGCATTTAGAACAATGCGGTAAAAGCCAGGCTCTAGTTTCAAGGTCAATATGAATTCAGTAGGGCTATTACCACCAATCAAGGTTTTTTTTGAAGCCACAACAGAATCATCAACCACTCTCTTCACAGACTGTGCCACGACAGGCCCTGGGACAGGTTTGAGTACTTGTCCAAATATATTACTGACTTGTATGCGGAGTTCTGGTTTATCCACAGTCACCTGAGTGCTGCCTACTACAGAAATACTAACTGGAGAAACACTGCTTGTAGACAAAGCAGAAGCAGCTTCAAGAAGAGCCAGAACTCCCTTAGGAGTTTGTACCGTTTTCCTTGTTAGCAAATAATTAGCCAACTTTTCAGCCTGTACTGGAGTGAAAGGATTAGCCCCCGGTAGACGAAGTAAACCAGTTATTAACAAAGAAGTGGTAGTAAGGCCCCCTTCCCATTGTAAAATTTTCCCATCGACTTCGTCAGCTTGGACAACAACATCTTCTATACGATCTTGGGCAAACTTGCCTGTGTTTCCTAACAGAGCTGCAGCATGTAAAGCTTGGCCAATATTAGACAGACTGTCGTCTTCTTTCAGCTTGGTTTGGATAACCTGGGCAACTTTCGTTGGGTTTGGAATGGTTTGCTTGAGAAGGGACAAGATTTCAGCTGCATATCGAATGTCTGATAAAGATGACTTTTCATTAACCAAGACAGCTTCAATATCCTGAAACAAAGTACTTCTCAGAACATGAAGTAATAGGCTTTCCACAAAATATTGGGAATATTGCAAAATGGTTGAAAATTGTCATGTTGAAAAAGTATTGAGAAAGAAAAATACTTTATTGTATAAGAAAAAACGAACTCTTTCTTATTGACAAAGCTTGTAGAAAAATATGATTTGTATAACAATTAAATAAAAAAAAGAATAAAACACAATTAAGTAATAAAACAATTTGAACATAAGTCATGGAAGTAAAATATAAAATAATACAATCTAACATAAGATTCAAAGTATAGGTGCGTAAATGTAAACAGTAATGTATAAACCACAGAAGAGTTTCATTTTAATATTGTTCAAGATTGTAGTGCGCTTTTTTGCAAGAGCTTCTTCAACAAGCTTTCTGGACTTTATATAGCTTTTTTGCTTCTTATTTCGTGAGGTAAATGGTTATACAATTTTTTGCTCTCATAAATAGGAGAATCTTTTGTCAAGCTCGATTTTGGGATAGGTAGAGATATTTTATTTTCTGTTGCTTGCCGGGTTAAGTAATTTGTTTGTTTCGGATTTCTGCCATATTATGTTTTTTGTAACTCAGGCAGACTGTTTCCAGAATGAAAATACAGCTAACAGAGAGGATTTTTTCTCTTATAAATAAAGGTCAACAAGATTCATGCAACCACACTTTGCAGAGGTATCTAACAGCTCGCTTTTGCACAAGAAAAACTGAGTGAAATAGTTGTTTACTGCAGAATCCCCAGAAGCCAATTCCATATCTCAAGTGAGCCTCTATTTTTATTGTGGATGAATTTAGTTCGTTAGATACGATTCGGAGTGCATAACATCCTGATGCCAACTTTTTTGTTAATGCTGAAATATGCTGATCAAATTTTAATTTATTGTCAATGAAGATTCTTAGGAATTTGGATTGGTTTTTATTTTCTATAATCTGTCAATTCAAGCATAAATTATCAATACCGGAACTGAAGGTGAATAAATGTTTTTTTTTAAGTTTTTATTTAACTTGCTTTGTTCGTATGTCTTTCTGGTTCAAAATTTGTAATCCATTTTTGGAGCACTTGCCGACATCCCACTGAGCTGAAATTTGGCAGGTGTTCATAATTCCGGTGACAATGCATTATGAAATTTTTGTTAGAGAAAAATCAAAATGGCGGCTTTAAGATGACTGACGAGTTATGTGATTATAGTCCGATTTGATTCAAAATTTGTATGTGGGGGTTTTTGGAGTCGGAGATTTGAATTTTTTCAAAATTTATGAAATTGAAATGGGGCATGGAATTTTTTTAAAAAAACAAAATGGCGGAAAAAATAATTTGGTCCGATTCGATTCAAAATTGGTATGTGGGGGTTTTCAGGGTCGAAGATTATGAATTTTTCTTCAAAATTCATAAAATCAAAATGGTGGCTCCAATATGGCTGATGATCTTTGTGTTTATGGTTCGATTCTATTCAAAATTGGTATGTGGAGGTTTTCGGGGTAGGAGATTATGAATTTTTCTTCAAAATTCACAAATTCAAGATGGCGGACGAGTTTTGTAATTATGGCCTGATTCAATTCAAAATTGGTATGTCGGGGTTTTTCAGGTCGGAGATTATGAATTTAGTCGAAGATTATTGATTTTTAGTTCAAATACATAAATTGAAGATGGCAACTCCAAGATGGCGGATGAGTTAATCTTTAGATGGTCTCCTCATTGAAGGGCTAGATAGCTCAGAACTTACAGGAAAAAGGCCTCGTAATAACGATGCTTTAACAAAAATGCATAGATAAAGCCGTACTAAAAAGCACAAAATAAAATAATTAATAAAAACTATTTTTAAAGTCAAGGTTCTATTCAAATGCACTGAAAAATTAAAAATAATTGCTTTGGATGTGTGACGTAAGTTATTCCGTCCTACGGCACACACAATGCTTCATAGCTTCTAAATCACTAGTAATAGTTTCTTTCATATGCCAGAGGAGAGTAGTGTCATCCGTAAATATTGTAAAAGTTCCTTGGATCGAGAGAGTGGCTGTCATTTAAATAGATGAGGAATAGAATAGGACCCAGAACTGATCCTTGTGGAACACCCCATAGGACATCCTTGGCGTGTGACAGTTTTCCGTTTGATTTTACTACTCAACTGTTTTCTACCCCTTATATAAGACCTAAACCAGTTATTACATGCTCCCCTGAATCCATAGCAGTACATCTTTTGCAAAAGAAGTTCATGATTTACACAATCAAAAGCTTTGGAAAAGTCGCAGAAAACAGCAGCTGCGCTTTCCCCATTGTTAAGATGTGTGTAAACATGCTCAAGGAGCTCGTGTTTATTTGTCCCTTTTGAATTCTGAGGACCAAATTGTGAGTTTGTTAATATTTTGTATGTATAAAGAGGGTGTTGAGAGCATGGAAATTGGTCTTAAGTTACTTGGATCTTCTGAATAACCGCCATTGAATGGAGGGATTACAAGAGCTGTTTTTTGGCAAGAGCAAAAGATTTATTTGTAGCCATAAATAACTAGTGCATTTAACGCAGAATCAGGAAATGCCCATTGCCCATTGAGTTCCTGTTCATTATTTACCTCTCACACTATTTACTATGGCCCAGTTTTCTTCAATTTGAATGAAATATATTACTTTTTGTCATCAGAATAACAAACTGAGGAGTGCCATAGAACTGTGGATATTCCAGCTATTCATATATATTTAAACAATGCTGTTTTCTCCCAATAAATGAGTATTGTATACACCTTTCGCACCAAACAAGCTATGTTTGGAAGAATGGAAAAAAAGGAATAAATGGTAAATGTGTAGACATCGTGCTCATGCTCCCTGAAAATAGCTGTTGAACTTTTCTTATGTGTTTTTGCCTCCCGAACACGAATTCAGAAGAAAAACATGGCGCTCTCATACTGTTTCCGAGTTACAATAATTTTATCCTTCTTTATTAGATGATTTTTAAGCGCCGTTTTCTCACACAAAAATCACTCACAATGCCTTTTTCTTTTGACCAACAAACACTAAGTCTCCCATTTTCAGCACAACTTTGCACAAAATATAGCAGGTTCTATCGAAAAAATCCTTCTTTTTCAACACATACATCCTAACCTCTAACATCTGACTCAGATTGAGGTTAGGTTGTTGCGAGGAGAGGTTAGGATGTATGTGTTGGAGGATTTTTTTGATAGAACTGGCTACAAATTGTGCCAAAAATGAGTGATTTTGGGTTCGTAGTTTACGCTGTCTGAAAGAAGGAGGCATTTTGAGTGCCTTTTGTGCAAGAAAACGGTGCTTACAGATTACCTGACGAAGTAGGAAAAAATGGTTACCTATAACTCAGGAATGAAATGAGACCGCCGCGTTTTTCTTCCGGAGGCAAAAACACTACAAAAAGTTTAACAGCTATTTTCAGGAAGCATGAGCACGACGCCTATACATTTACCGAATAAATGTAAGTAATATACTCAAGTAAATACCGACTTACTCAATTATTTGTTTACTAGCAGGAAAATTCCCAAAATTTATTTTTGGAACACCCAACTGCAACTCACCTTGATTGTAGCAGCTGAATGCAAGGTTCCTGGACATCCTAATAACGACCAAGTACTGAATGCATTGAAACTATTCTCCAGGTTCGCGGTTGGATTCAATTTTTTCTGTATGTGACCACAATTATTGGCAGCATAAGATTTATCATACGGCTCGTTCAACAGTTGCAGTCCCTTTGTACCAAAATATGAAGAGGATACATCATCTGCCTCAATTTTGAAGGACCTAGCCAGTAATTGAACAAACTTTTTCTTATCTGATAGGCTAATGTAACCTCCTATACTTGCATGTGCTGGCAAGTATAACAAGGAAAGTGTAACATAGAGAGCTGAAATGATTCGATAATTTTAATTAGGGAACAATATACAAAAGAGTTCGTACAAACCTAGGATGGCGATAGTCCAATTATTCATCTTTAAAAATTTGTTCCACTACAAACCTACCGGCTCATCACAACATTTACTACCTGCAGAATTTTGACACGTAAGTTGCTTTGCTGTAGTTTAGCCACAGAACACACAAAACACCCAGACAGAACACCCTAACTGTTTAGCGTCAGCGCAGTTGGTTTTTGCCATAGACATTATTATTATTCTGGGTTCAAACACAGAACACCTTATTTTAGTAACTATGGTGTTCTGTGGTTCAGATGAAACTTCCCATACAGTAGCCACCACCCAAAGAGAGTAAACGTTATAGGAGAGTCTATTCCCCATAAGACAATGGTGACACTAATAGAAAGAGATGAAAGATCATTTGTGAGTCATAGTGACGTATATGGTAATGTCATGGCCACCATTCACTGTGGACAGTGGCGGACTAGCGCATTCCGCACTCTGGTATCTGAGAGTTACAGGCTCTTGAATGTATTTTGGACCACTCTGTATGTTACGTGGGCCACCTGTACTCATGTCCAAGCACGTCACTATGATGCGTTAATGCTACAAGATTATGATTGGCTAGAGCTTATTAGTGCCTCCTATTCAGTTTACACTCTTTGGCCACCACCGACCTATAATAACCCAGAAAAAAGCCCATATGTTCAGCGTCATATTTACGTAGATAGCGTTGTCTATTACAGAGATATATCTCAAAACTATAAAATTTATAGTTTATCAAATAAAATGGTAAAAGCATATATTTATCATGAAGTTAATAAATAATAAATATAATGGTAAAAGTTACAGTTTTTCAATCGGGAGTTCAAAGTTATCCGCGGGTCAGAATGATTGATTGATAAGTCACTTTAGAAATCGTTTTTGTAGTGTTAAATGCTTGAGTTCTAAGTTGTTTTATGTAGATTAATATCATTCATTCCGTCGAATTCCCTGATTTTGAGATTTTGTGAACTACAAGTTGCCAACTTCAAGAAACCTTTAAAAACTTCTGCCTCTCTAATAATTTCATCAGAGTTGTGTGGAGAGTCACAAACTCAATATGCTGGATCATTTAATTTCAGTCCAAAATTGTTTATATTTTTGTATTTAAAAAAGTCATATTCGAAAGGAATTTTGTTTCTATATCTCGAGTGTTGGTGCCTGCCCCAATCTGATTCGAGCGTTTGTGCATTATCGACTGTCATCTGTCACCATGCCTTTTGAACCTCAACACACGAGAACGCCGCTTCTGTCTCTTGTTGCTTGACTTTCATTGTTATCAGTTGTTATCACAGAACTATAACACATTATAGTTCTGTGGTTGTTATTGTGTTGTGTATTCTCTCATTCAATCTATTCTCCACAAAATATGTTTTGCACTACCAACTGTTCACATTTTTAGACTCAAAATCTCTATTAATGACACATTTGATATAATAAATATATAAGCGACCAAAAAAATTATCCAGCACATTCAATTTGTGATTCTCCACACAATTGTAATGATGAAATTATTACGATTAGAGAGGCAGAAGTTTTTGAAGATTGGCAACTTGTGCGAGACTTCCCTATTCTGGGGCAACAAACGTCACCATTCAAAATGGAGGTATTGCCAAAGATTAGAGGTTGTTACTACTCTACTCTTTGGTATTGCCGTAACCCTAGTTATATATTCAAAATAATCTCGATGTAGGTCACGAAGGACCTGATCATTATTCTAACAGTTCTCCCGGGCCAGTTAAATTGAGATAGGATTCTTACTCTTTCTAATTTTGTTCGCCTTGTTTAGCTAGTTCTCTTGTCTAATACAATTTGAAATGTTAAAATCGTTTTCGACTCAATATAAAGCTACTTCTTTGGAATTATAGTGTACAAACTAACTAGGAGGTGATTTGACTAACTGAGCCACATTTTTTGAAAGATTTTTAATCAACCACAGGTTGAGGACTTTCGCCATACTTCGAAAAACCAGACCCAAATGCTCAACTTTCCAAAATACACATTCAAAATTCACTGGTAAATTTTATGACCTATCCACAATAACAACCACAATTGGTCCTAGTGTTTGAGGGAAGTCACTCAAGTGAACGTCATATCGAGTTTGAATTGAGGAGCACCTTTAAATTTGAAAATTTCGAAAAATATTTGGGATTTGAGAAATTATTTTCACAAAATGTAGTATTTTAGGACCGGAGTGAGGCAAAGTCCTTCGACGATTCGCTGTTGCGTTCAAATGGACAGTACTGCTCGTAGGTGGCGTATGGAGTTAGTAACAAGGCCTACCCAGAACACTGTGTGAATGATACATTCTATGTTTGTCAGAGTCCCGCCGTCATAGACGTGCATTGCAAAAATAAATATGGGAAGCAGTATTGCCTAGAGCAAGTCAAAGCTGCATCCCCTCGATACAACCCCCTTGTCTACGCCGGTTAGAGGCGTAGTGGAAGCAGAAGGACTAAAAATGAAGTGAGAGAGAGAGAGAGAGTAGTGAAGCAGAGAAAAATTAAAATAAAATGATGCCTCTTTTCTATTATGAAAAATAAACAACCTATTCGACAGAACCTCTAATAGGGGAGTGCCGCACATGTTGCCAACTCAAAAAAAACCTTCAAAAGTTCTGCCTCTCCAATGGCAATTGTTTGACGTTGGTTGTATAGAAAATCGCCAATTTGATATACTAATTCAATTACTTTTGGTCATGAAGCGCTTATAAATTTCTAGTATCAAATGTATCATTCATAGAGTTTTTGTGTCTAAATATGTGAACAGTTGGTAGCACAAACAATATTCTGTGAACAAATATTGACAGATGACAGTCGATAATGCACGAAAGCACAAATCAGATTGGGACAGGCACCAATACTCGGGATATAGAGACAAAGTTCCCTATTAATATAACTAAAGAATATAAACACTTTGGGACTAAAAATAAATGATCCAGCATATTCCGTTTGTGATTCTCTACCACTGAAATAAAATTATATTGTACTGACTGGAATGCTCGTCAAGCTGCGCGAATGGATTACTCATGGGCCGCGCCATTTTTGTTTCGTACCTCTTTGCAGTGGCGGAACAATTGGGGTTTAGCTGATTGTGAATTGATAGTTCATAAAGTTCAGGTTGTGAAGTGAACATTGAAAATCATTCACTGTCCACAAACATAACACAGTTTTACGGTCTCTTATAAAGCACGACATAATTCCAACAAAAACAGAGACAAAAATACACAATAAATTCAACAAAACAATAGATAACTGGTTAACCACACTGTACACCAATGACGTGTTTACAAACAAAAGATAGGAAATTAATAACAGAATTCATATAGTACGTCCAGTTGAATATATCTCTCGCACCCTCATACATAACCAATTAAGTATTTCTTTGCCGAGTTTCATGTGCCTCCTTTCATCTGCTCCAAGGGTTGTCACTTTATATGGATGCGCAATGGAACTAAGAGCATTCCAGTCAGTATATTATAATTTTATTTCAGTGTTCTCTACACATCCCTGATGAAATTATTACAATTGGAGAGGCAGAAGTATTTGAAGGTTTTTTGAAGTTGGCAACTTGTGCACTCCCCTATTACAATTTACTATAATATGTCTATAGTAAATTGACCATGCCAACATTCTTTTTATTTTTGAGATTATTAATTACAGTTTTTGTTTCTTCAACATCTAATCAATTGGTTCAAACACAAACGAGTTCATTATAACGAATTAACGATAATGGACATATACTTACTAAAAACATGTTAGTGTCTAAATTAGCTAGTTTGATTGTTAATGGTAGACAACGTAGCAACTTGGTTCATATTGTTACACACACAAGTGAATATTCAAATAGGGATGAGACAGGGAATGATAAGGATGTGATTGAGAGTAATTTTTTAGAGATAAACAAAAAAACCGTGAAAAACAACGCATAACAGATAATCATTAATGTTTTCTTCTATACATGAACTCGCAAAGTATTCTAGCACATTTTGATGAAATAAACCATTTTGTTGACGATAAAAAACCTTTAGTAGTCTGTTTGTCAGAAACACACTTGACACCTGATATTTACAGTAGTGAAATTGAGTTGAGCGGTTATGTAGTTAATAGAGTGGACAGTTGTAGTAGACATACTGGTGGTGCTCTCATTTATACAAAAAACGATATGCAAATATTGAATATTTCTAAAACGAGTTTCGAGAAGTCCTACTGGTTGATATCTGTTAAATTTGTGTATCATAAAACTAATTTCTTAGTAGTCTCAGTTTATAGGTCCCCAAATAGTAGTAGTGTAATATTTCTAGACTTTTTTGAAAAATGGTGCGATGATAATTTAACCGACAGGAACATCAAGATTATTATCGTTGGCGATTTTAATATTAATTGGTATGGTACAAATACTTACACTCAGAGATTGATGGCGGTGATAGAGGATATTGGTTTTGAAAATAAAGTTAAAGAGTATACGCACCTAACAAATAGCGGAGGTACTTTAATTGATTTAGTGTTGTCGAATTGTGACATCGCTATACAGGTATTGGATTTACCTAGGATTAGTAATCATAGAAATATAATAGTAAATCTTGATGAAATAGTTTCTGAAAATGAAGTTAAACTAATCGAGAGTAGAGGTAGGGCGTTAGATTATCATGCAATCAATGAGAGGCTAGAAAGTGTAGAATGGGACTATAGAACCTATGATATTAATTATAAATATAAGTGTTTAATTAACACAATATTAGAAGCCGTGGATATAGTTGCCCCCAAGAAGCAGATAAAAATATTTCCTCACTATCAAGAATGGTGGAATATTACAGTTAAAACTGCGACAGCAGAGAGAGACGAAAGCTATAAGATATATGTCAATAATCGTGAAGCAGAGAACTGGGAATCATACCGACAGAAACGTAATACTGCTGTGAAGGTGATAAGACAAGAAAAAAAGAAATATTTAGAGAATAAAATAAATGGTAATGTTGGTAATCCTACTAAAATGTGGCGGACTTTGAAAAATACTTACCAAATAACAATTTTCCAGCGTGTATGCAAGTATTGAATTTGATGATGTTATTGTTGAAAATGATGATATTAAAATGTCGAATACTCTTAATGAATACTATGTCAAAAGCATTAACCAGATCACCAATTCAATTAATGTACCCCAAATCGAAACTCCTATCATAGTAAGGCATGTTTCACACAAATTGAGATACTTCAAAATGATTACCATTGTGAATCTCAAGGAAATACTATTTTCAATGACTAATAAAAATAGTACAGATGAAATATCAAAAAATTGTTGAAGGAATGTTTCTCAACTATCTCTAAGCCACTATTGAATATTATAAATTATTCTTTTGAAACTAATGAAGTACCTGACGAAATTAAAACTGCTACAATTATACCAATCCCTAAAGTCGCAAATACGAATAAAGCATGTGAGCTGAGACCAATAAATATGATATCAGTTGTAGGCAAAGTACTGGAAAAATCGGTATACAATCAAATTGTGGATCACTTGGAACGCAATAAGGCTATCACATGTGTTCAGTCAGGGTTCCGTAATAAGCATAGTTGTGAAACCGCTTTGCAATGTGTCCTCCATGATTGGAAGAACACTTTGGAAAAAATTTTAATGACAGTGACAGTTTTTCTTGATTTGCAAAGGGCGTTCGAGACTATTGACAGAACCAGATTATTGAAAAAATTGGAAGCTGTCGGAATTGTAGATGCAGCATTACAATGGATTGCGTACTATTTGGATAATCGGAAACAAAAGTTACGACTTAACCATGTTACATCTAGCATAATCGATATTAATATAGGTGTACCTCAAGGTAGTGTTCTGGGTCCTTTATTGTTTCTAGTGTATATAAATGATATGGTTGAGGTAGTGAATGGATGTTGTATACATCTATTTGCTGATGACGCTGTTATTTATTGTACTGGAAATAACCGTTCGATATGCTTCAATACAATTAATGAAAATTTAGAAGCTATACACAATTATTGCTGTGGAAATTTGCTGAAAATAAATACAAACAAAACTAAATGGATGTTGATCAGTAGAGACAAAATGTATAAGGAAGTGATGAAGACAGCACCGAAATTGTCTATTGGTAGTGTCCAGATAAAGTTGGTTGAGAAATTTAAATATTTAGGGGTATTAGTTGATCGTCAACTGTACTTTAATGATCATGCAAAAAATGTGATAAAAATAATTGCCATGAAAATCAACTACTTGAGGAGATGTTCTCAGCATCTTACCCAATGGAGTAAAATAATAATTTACAATACTCTTATACTCCCTCATTTCAAGTACTGTGCCACTGTGCTTTATATGGTGAATCAAAATGTGCTAAACCGATTACAGAAATTACAAAATCGAGCCATGCGAATTATTCTTTGTTGTGCACGAGATACGTCGATAAATTCAATGCTAGATACCCTCAATTGGTTACCGGTTACGAATTATCTATTATATCACTCCCTCATATTCATTCATAAGATTAAAACCGGTATGACGCCTGAGTATTTGCAGAATATTTTAATCCTCAATCAGGAAGTTCATGAGCACCACACTAGATATAGAGGCAACCTTCGTGTTCCCCTGGTTAGCAGAACATATAGCCAGAATTCTATTTTTGTCAAAGGTGTAACCATGTACAACAGAATTCCAATTGATGTGAAAAATTCTGGAAGTCTTGATATTTTTAAAATTAGGCTGAAGAAGCACCTCTGTACAAACATATTGTGATATAATTTTTTTTTATGTTGTGTATGTTATGCATGTTTGTTCATTTGCTACATATGTTCCTTTGTGAGTACCTAAATACATATTTTTTATATATTTCATATTTTTATATTATCATATTTTTTTTGTGTTACTCATTGTACTTGATATTAGTTATATGACTAAATAAATATATATATATATATATATATATATATATATATATATATATATATATATATATATATTGTCTGGGCAGAATATAGTTGGGGTCGTTTTTAATCGACTTTTATTGAGTTCGTTGGCTATTTCTGTTCCATCAGTTAATACTTCAAAACAGTCATTTTTTTGTGTACTTTTTTTGGTCGAATTTGTTGTACTTACTTCAATAATTATGTTCCAAAGTTTTTTGAGCTGTTCTTGTTCGCTTCTATTTGATTACTGTAAAACTTAAGTTTGCTTTTTTGTATTAACATATTTGTTTTGTTTCTATATTTTTTGTATTCGTTGTATAGTTCTAAATTATTTAGGTTTTTTCGTAGTTCGGCATTCATTTTGTTTTTTCAATACATTTTTCGTCATCCATTGTTGTGTTTTCTTCTTAGTTTACGATGTTCCGTACATTTGTCTAGATTCTCCAGGATAATATCAATGATTTTACTCATTGCCTTATCAGGATCTTCCATAACAAGTACCGAATCCCAAGTAACTGCCATAAATATATCGTTAATCTTTGATTTGTTGATTGTTTTAATGATTCTATCGTGATTGGTGATGGTTTTATTGCATTCGAAAACAATTTCAAGAATCGTTGTGTGATGATCTGTTACATGAGTTTTTAGAAGAATGGGAATAATAGTATTTCTTATTACAACATTTGATTCAAGGAAGATGTGGTCTATGCATGATTTAGATTGCCCAGAAACTCTGGGGGGTATATTATTTATTGTTGATGTGTAACCATATATATTCGCTTAAAGTGTTCAAATATTCTGAGGTTGGTTTTTCAGTGGGCTCTAGTAGATTAGTGTTGATATCACCTATAAATATACTGATATCTTCTGTCTTGGTTCGATGTTTAACCCGTCAATAAATTCTTGCTCATTTGTATTTGGTGATCTGTAAAATGCAGTGACATTAATTTTTTTTTATTTTAGATACAATTTTATATTGAGGGAGTTTATTTCACTGAATATTTCTTCGATATGATGTTCGAATTTAACGCAAGTTTTGATGTAGGCAACTATACCTATATATATATCCTTTTTCCACACACCTGCGCCACAGTAAAAGGTATTTTATTCCTGATAATAGTATTCGTTATATTATATCAAATTGACTTGCCACAAATTCAGTGTAAACCATTAATCCAACTTCGGCATACAAAAAACAAGGATAAAATCAGCTAAACACACGTTATATAGAAATATAATAGAACAAAATATATCTTCCACGTATTACCACTCAACGATAATATCCGACTTGTATTCGCATAGATATCCTACCGCTCATGTATCATTTCAAATTTCCCGCAAGCAGAACAGCAGTTCGGATGGTTTCGTACACCTTCGTAATCGTATGAGCAAGGGCTAAGACGCTTGTCAAACAGATTCGTATGTAATAGAAAGAGACACACAGAGAGAGAGAGAGAGAGAGAAAGTCGCCTGGAGGGGGCAAAACGCTTTTTTCTCACGGGACGATTTCTACCAGTCAACACCTAACGCAAGCCACGTAAAGGAACTTCGTTCCAAAAAATCCATATTTCATTTTCTCAAAACGAAAATCCCAAAACTAAATCCTAGCCTGTTTGTGATGTTTGTTCTACTAACTAATTTCAGCACAAGAAGAGATATAACGCACAAATACAAAATAATGCAATGATGAAAACAAGTAAGAAAATAGGGCAAAGACAAAGTTCATAATTTGAATACAACTTAAAAATAAAGATTTCTCTATGGGGAGAGCTGAAAATAGGCAATCCATACCACGTGACCCAACATGGCGGTTGTTGGCACACAAACTGATAATCGCCATAAGAACATCATTATCAGTGTGCACTTTTGGCTTGTAAAAGTGTATTTTTGGTTATTTTCGGAGCTTTTGTGTTGTTAATAATATTCAGATGGAGAGTCATTACCTGAAGACACTATTGTTGAAAATCAGAGGCTTTGGTCTTTGGTGAACGGTATGCTTGAAAATACATCCCCATCTTCTGTTTACATTTTTATCAATGTATTTGTTACAGGTATAAAATGAAGTTGAGGATTGATCAGTGATTTAGATCCTTTTTACACTGAATTGTTCAATTGTTGGTGCTCCTCCTGTTACGAATATGGATATTATTTCGTATTTGCTTTTTACTCAGCTTTCCCAAATGCAGATGAAGCGCTATACAAGTTTAGAACTAGAACCCATACATATTTTGAATCTGGCTTCCTTGTGAAGGTGAGAATAAAAATTCAGAATAATTCATATATTTTAGTTAGTCTAGTATGTTTTTTCCTAGGCAGCAGGTTTTTTCTAATGGGTAAATGTACAGTACAAATCTTGAGTCATTGAAGTGAATTATTATAAATTAGGAATAATAATACATAAGAAGCAATTTATAACTTCTGATCTGATCTATTATGTTTATTGCCACATTTGTTTATTATAAGAGACATTGATTTGATATTTAAGAATATTACTTCTCAACTTTCATAATAGTTCTTTCTAATCAACATAACTTTTTTTCAGGTCAAGTATTCACAAAAGGCAAATTAAAAACCTCAGATGTTTGGTACATAATTGAAAAGGATGAAAGCATTCGTACTGCTCACTGTACTTGTATGGCCGGAAACAGTGAAGTAGGTGGTCATATTGATGCTATATTAGAGGCAATGTCACGCACAGATTTGGAAGCTGTGTGGCCAATGCCATCCAGTCAAAAAATTTATTGGACAACTTGCCTCTTGCTCAGTTGTTTTAAAAAATTTAATGTTTCAAATGAATATATATAAATGTTTGTTTATTTGTTGTTTTACTGATTCTGTTGATTACTCTTAATTTAATACCTATTATAAAAAAAGACACAATATTGATATTTGTATATAGTACAATTTCGATAAATATCACGATATATCCAATTTTTACTGTTAAGAAATTACAATACCCTTTGAAGGTTGTAATGATGTGGTAACTTGATTACTCTCGTTTCGGACGTCTATCATCTTAATGTTCTTGAAAAGGTTTTCACGATGTTTCGAAAGTTTGTATCTGCAATCGTCTGAATACAGTATTCACATTTGAAACATCATGAAAACCTTTTCAAATACAGTAAGACCATGGACGTCCGAAACGAGAGTAATCAAATTCAACACCCTTCACAAGACTTGATCGAGCATTCGATAATTGCCTGAAATATCTAAAATGGGAAAGTTGAGATTGAAAGACATAGCTATTTCTAAATATTTTTATTTATTAAGTCAACAGAATCCTAAAGAAAATTTGTATTCCAGTAATTCAAGAACAATACATATATGTATGTTTTTTGAGGAGGTAGATACATATATATGAACATTCATTTGGAGTTTTCTCTACTTTTGAAGTGGAAAATATATCAATTATCTATATATATATATATATATATATATATATATATAACTATATATATATCTATATATACAGTGCTAGTCAAAAGTCCCCTCCCCCCCTCGTATCTTTTGAACCATCTTGTTGAAACGTTATTTCCAAGTTGTCGAATTCATCTGGATTATCTTCTAGAATTTCAAGAATTAACGCCTCAATATCATTTTGTAACATCTCCAGATACAATTCACCGGTTAAGTTAGCATTGAGAAAAAGAGGCCCAACTATGTGGTTTCCCAAAATACCTGCCCAAACATTTACTTTTTCTGGAAATTGAGTATGTTTTTCACGAAAGATGTGAGGATTTGTGTCACTCCAATACCTCACATTTTGAGTGTTAACATTTCCATTGAGAAAGAAAGTACTTTCGTCACTAAAACAAATTGTCTGTATGTAGCCTGGTTGTTGGTTCATTTTATTGGACATAGTTTCACAGAATTCTAGTCTTCGGTCGGGGTCATCATCTGAAAGTTGGTGCACCATTTTTAATTTGTTTTTAGCCAACACCCTATGTACTGTCCTTTGACTGACTTCACAGATAGACGCAACTTGGGCTGTGGAAGAAGTAGGGTTTACTACCATTTCTCCAATTATGTCAATTTTTTTATCATCACTAATTGTTGGTCGACCAGATCGTTTGGCATCTTGAACACTACCTGATGCTTCAAACTTCCGAAGAAGCTCCCTCAAATAAACCCTCTCATTAAACAGTCGTTCCGCTGCATGGAAATTGTTTCTACATTCACCAATTATTAAGAAAAGATAGCTGCTACTTTGTCGGCTACAGTACGTACCATTTTGCCTATGTAAACACTTAAACGTCTCGTTCTCGTTAAACAATAGCTTAGGTAAATTTTCAAGGTATAAACACTTTTGACAAGTAGATAATTCAAAAACGTCAACCTTTTTGACAATTAACCAGAGGCGTACTTTAAAATCTTTATTAATTAAATGCGAAACTATAATTTTCGTATTTCTTCAATTTATCAATCAAAATCAGCCGAAACCCAAACAAAATTGGTATGACTGAATAGGTATTTTCAATACCTTTCAAACGAGCTGTCACTTGCAATAGGGTCCCATTTAAAATTATTGGTCACAGTGGCCTTGTGACGTCATTTATGACTATTGCGTCACCTGTTATGACCAGTTGAGAAGCCTACATCCGTTTATTTCCACCCTCCAAATTTCATTATTATAAGTATACCCGTTCAAAAGATACGAGGGGGGGAGGGGACTTTTGACTAGCACTGTATATATATATATATATATGAACTTTATTTGAAATGGGACCTCCTAATGTACAATAGTTCAGAGACATACAAGTAGGCAAAATTATACAAGTAATCGTAGGAACAAATCAAATCACAAAAGTCTGAAGTTTTATAGGTATTTATGACGGAATGAAGGATATTATCACGAATGTGCACACAGGGTATGTCTGCTGCAGCCTCTCTGGTACTTGATTTTCGAATCCGTAAGATCTAGGTTGATTGCAGCTAACCATAGAGCTCTTCTCCTCCTCGATAAGTCATTTTAACTGGTCAAAGACTTATGATTTGAAACTGTAGACACCCAGTGAAACCCGACTCTATCCCTGTCGTGACGGGACCCACAGTTAACTACAATGCAAATAAGGGGCATTTTTCTTCAGTTGAAGCACGAATTATAATCCAAAATTAAAAAAACTACGCAAATTCACACAGAAAATCACAAAATAAACACTTTTACCACTATGGTCGCTTATGACGAATTACAATGTGTGCCAACTGCCGCCATATTGCTTTCGTTTTGACAGGTCGATGGATTGCCTAAAATCATAGACATATAATAATGTCTATGCCTAAAATAGATTAGAGAACTGCAGATGTGTAAGTTAGGTTAGGAATGTTAGGATAGACCTTTTCGAACTAATTTCAATGTAGAAATTAGAAATCAAATATAAATCGATGAGATGGCGGCTGTGAGGAATAGAAAAAAACTCATTGACACAAATACACCCAACAAATTTAAAAACGAACTAAAAAAAATCGAAGAAAAAGAAAAGCATATATATGAGGAGTCAAGCAGTGAATCTAATAATGGAAATGTATCTAATTCATATGAAAAGCCCGAAGATCTAACTTCAGAAACCAAAAGAGAGATTCTAATTAAGTCAAGTTACAAACCCAAATTATTTCAAATAAGCTGCGAGATAGATGTACTTTCTATAACATTATTTGTATGTGGATTAGTTACAAGAATGTACAAACTTGAGGAGCCCAAAAACATAGTGTGAGAACTCTAAATGTTTATAAATATCCTGCATCTATAATCAGTTATCTTTTTCAGGTTTGATGAATTGCATTATGGAAAATATGTGTCTTTATACATGAAGAATACATTTTTTTTCGATTCACACCCTCCTCTTGGCAAACAGCTCATTGCTGCAGCGGCCCACATTGCTGGTTATGATGGAAAGTTCAAATTTGACAAAATAGGAAGTCCCTATCCTCCATACCTACCACTTGTCGCATTGAGATTCGTTCCTGCATTCTTTGGTAGTCTCATAATACCTACTGTATATCATTTAATGTTGGAGGTAGGTCTCTCGCAATGGACCTCACTATTGGCTGCTCTGTTATTTCTGTTTGATAACGCCTTCCTAACTCAGAGCAGGTTCATTTTGATGGAAACCTTACTGGTTTTCTTCTCTTTATTTGGGATTCTCTGTCTGATGAAGTTCAGGAAACATTTCCATGAGCCGTTTTGTGTATCGTGGTTTTTTTGGATAATACTTTCATCTATTTCCTTGACTTGTGCTTTGAGTGTTAAGTATGTTGGGTTTTACACTTGTTGCTTGGGTGCAGTACTTTTGCTGAGAGACTTTTGGAAGATTTTAGCTTCACCCAAATTATCTGATTCAGCTTTGTTATTGAGATTTTTTATTCAATCAACTGCCGCACTGATGACTGCTGTCCTTGTTTATTTGGGGGTGTTTTACGTCCACTTGAATGTTTTGTATAAGGCGGGGCCACATGATAGTATCATGACTAGTGCATTCCAAGCTTCTTTAGAAGGAGGGCTAGCAAGTATCACTAAGGGGCAGCCATTACAGGTAGCCCATGGTTCTCAAATAACATTACGGTTAGTATATTGAAAAATATATAATTACTATTTTACAGTGTCCGTCATAAAGTTGGCTACATATGGGGAAAAAAATTGTTATTGAAATTTTTGAAAAACTCTAATGGGGGTTCGTTTCTGCATGTCTGACAACTTAAAAATCCATTGACACTTATAACACTTGACCTCAGATTTGGCGGGAATTTAAAGAAAAGTTGTGTGGTACCAAAAAATGGGTCAAATTGACAAGATATCGAAAAAATTTATTGAGAAGATGTGTTTGGAATCCAACAAGGACCCCATGTACCAATTTTGAACCATATTGAAAAAAAAATACCATTTTATTCCTCTGCCCTTACTAAGAAACATTATACATTCTTGTTTTATCTGGAAACAGCTTTAATAACCTAAATCACATGAGTTTGGGTCAAAACTAATCAAATATTTGTGGAATAGACATTTTGCAGGAGATTAGTTATGAGAACACGATTTAGTCTTGTTACTAGGTGAAGTCATGCCTTGTATATTGATGCACATGAGCTTATTCAATATTCTCAACCCGTAAATAAAATGTAAATCAACTAATATTTGTAATTAAAACTTAATACATTATTTATCCTAATTGAATTTAGTATTGTTTAGGTGGATGTGGAAAAATAAAAAAAAACTCAATAAACAAACAATGTACAAATTTTCAATATTCTACTTGAATTGTTCTGGAAAACATTTCGCGGCGATCATTTTTCAACATAGTTCTGTTGATCAGTGCTGCACAATTCCTTATACAAATTTCTAAATGTTCTACATTTCGAAATGGGCGTTGTTTATAAACATTGCTTTTCAGGTAACCCCATTAAAAGAAAACACATGACCTATCCACTGCTCACCAAACTCATTGTTCAACCACTCCCGCATGTCATTTGTTGAAAGAATAAACGAACCCGCTCTTGTAATGGTAGGTTGTCGATAAATGTAGATATCTCGGTCCGTAAAAAATTAAAATACCGTTCACCATTTAAATTTTGCCTAAAAAAGAAGGGACCTACAATTAGCTCATTTAAAATTCCACACCATACATTCACTTTGAAACTATAATGATCCTTGGCTTCAATTATAAAAGGATTATGATCTGCCCACCATCTACAATTTTGAGAACTGACTACACCATTTGAGGTAAAAGTTGCTTCATCAGAAAATAGCACATTTTTTCAGAAATCACGATTGTCTTCTAACATTCCCTGGAACCATGCACGAAAATAAAATCGTGCGTCATAATCCCTGTCTCGCAATACTTGCACAAATTTTGGTTTGTATGGATGAAAGTGATTTTGCTTTAAAATTCGTCTAACAGAGGTTTGAGATATTTCTGCCATAATTTTCGTCGAAACTCTTGGTGTCTCAGTGACAGTCAATAAAACATTGTTTACATTATTTTCATTATTTACAACGGGCTTAACGTGAACACTTTTATATTTGTTTTCAACTGAACCAGTTTCCTTAAATTTTTGCAATATATTTGCCACCGTAGTAAAATGCAAATTTTGGTCTGGATGCCTTTATTGAAAATTTCAGCTACTTCTCTTGTGCTATGATAATTTTGCCATATAGCAATACTATTTCAATTTTTTCTTGTATACTCAGTTTTGGAGCCATTTCTATTGATAGATTGAAAAACACAAAAACTGATATAGAACGACAACTCCAACAAAATTGTCAACAAGTTATTGTGACATTTGTTATTGTTACATCAAAAGTAGATCTTTTTTTCAAAGCCGCCTTATAAAATTCAAAAATATAGCTAAGTCATCGAAGTTCAAATTTACTAACCAATATTAAATTTAGCAAGGATAAATAATGTATTATTAAGTTTTAATTACAAATATTAGTTGGTTTAAATTTTGTTTATGGGTTGAGAATATTGAATAAGCTCATATGCATCAATATACAGGGCATAACTACAACTAGTGACAAGACTAAATCGTGTTTTCATAATTAATCTCCCGCAAAATGTCTATTCCACAAATATTTGATTAGTTTTGATCCAAACTTATGTGATTTAGGTTATTAACGCTGTTTCCAGATAAAACAAGAATGTATAATGTTTCTTAGTAAAGGTAGAGGAATAAAATGGTATTTTTTTCAATCTGGTTCAAAATTGGTCCTTGTTGGATTCCAAACACATTTTCTCAATAATTTTTTTCGATATCTTGTCAATTTGACCCATTTTTCGGCACCACAGACAACTTTTTTTAACTTCTTGCCAAATCTGAGGTCACGTGATATATGTCGCAACGGATTTTCCAGTTGTCAGACATGCAGAAACGATCCGCCATTAGAGTTTTTCAGAAATTTCAATAACAATTTTTTTCCCATATGTAGCCAACTTTATAACGGACACTGTATATATATATATATATATATATATATATATAGTCACATTAAACATACCATATCAACAAAAGTCTTGAATAATTCAATTACACAGCTTAGGAAGTAATTTTAGTCATTCTGGCATTTAGGTGTTGTGCTAAATGTCTCAACCATCAATAGAATTGTCTAGTCAATGTGGTAAGTGGTTTAAAACCAACTGTGAATTAGTGATGGGTTAATTCAAATGAAAAATTATCGATAATTATTTAAATCATTCGAGATATCTCCAAAACTTGGTCAGATCATTCAAATGCACTGCCGAGTAATTTGTTTTTTGCTGTGTTCCCAGTTGATTGTACGCAATAAAGTATTATTATTATTAAGTTCTGTCTCTGTTCCACTGCACTCACCGAATCCAAATGACAAATATCAAATCCACACCGACCAGATAAAGGGTAGAAAAAACCGCCCACATCCAGAAATCGCCAACTTCGAACGTTAATTTGATTTATGCTTTGAAAATCGAGAACTTGAACACAAATAATTCAAATCACTCGTCACTTAAATACACTACCAAGTGAAATGCTCTAACGACGAGAACCTAGATATCATGACCACATGTTTTATGATTTCAAATGACGGGTTTTATGAATGATTTTATATTTAGTTTGTAGTAGAGGAGGTTATGAAAAAGTATTGGTTGTGACTATCGCTACTATATCATAATTGTAATAATATTTATTGTCATAAGATCCAATTGGACATTGACATGTATAAAATTCAATAGTTCAATAAGTTAAAAAGTTCACGTCATGAAAGGGACATACAGCAACATAACACAAGCATTTTTAACATAAACAACAGAAACGTTCTTAACCTAAACATTTTCGTAATTTAAACAATTGTGTGAAATTATTTTAATTTAAGCAATTGAAATGGGATAGAAACGAAATCTTGCATACGAAAATTTGGATTAACTATGTTGTCTACAAATGTATCGAAATCTTGAATACTCGAATTAGAAAATGATTGTGAATGATACATCATTCGAATGATAATTCGATTATTAGAATATCTCGAATACTTATCATTCGATTATGGGAATGAATCGATTATGCCCATCACTACTATAAATATATGTAACAAATGTAAATTTATATATATGCATACAGTGTGTCTCACTTCTCATGGAAACACCCCCGTATCTTCCGTGATTATTGCAGTAGAATTCTGTAATTTTCACGATCGGTAGATATTTTTTTATTTTTTTTTCTAAAAACAAAAGTACACATTTCTTTATTTGTAACAAAGGGCTCAAATACCAATTTCCATCACCCTAACTTAAAAACTAACTGAACACTCATACAAACTTTCACCCCTCATTTCACTACTTTAAGGGTTGAATTTCTGAAAACACTTAAACAATTTCTTCATTTATAACAAAGACCTCAAATACCAATTTATATGACCCTAACTTGAAAACTAACGGAACCCCCATACGAACTTTACCCCCATTTCACCCCTTTAAAAGTTGAATTTCTAAAAACACTGATATAAGTATTTCTTTATTTATAACAAAGATCTCAAATATCAATTTTTATGACCCTAACTTGAAAACTAGTGGAACCCCCATACAAATTTCTAAAAATACTGATACAAGTATTTCTTTATTTATAACAAAGCCCTCAACTACAATTTTTTATGACCCCAACTTGAAAACTAACGGTCTGCTATACAAACTTTCAACCCCCATTTTAACCCCTTTAGGATTGAATTTAAAACCCTGAAATACGTGTTTCTTCAATTGAAAAGAAAAGCCCAAATACCAATTTCCATTACTCTAACTTCAAAACTAACACTACTTTCACTTTCAACCCCCTTCTCACCCCTTAAGGGATGAAATATCAAATGTTATCTATGTCATCATAGAAATACGGTGTCAAAATTTCAGCTCTTTAGGTCCAGAGAGAGATGTGAGAGTATCATACAGTAAGAAAAATTATAAGCATTTTATCCAATAAATTAGACTTCTTGTTTTCAGTTCTTCCATAAGCTGATAAGAATTTTCGAAATTTTTGGAGTTTGAATTTGATTGATTTTTGCATTTAGGTAAAAAATCCACAAGATATCTTTGAAAGTGTATATTTTTTTACATTCAACCTACTTGCTACTGTTATTCCAAAATGTGTAAAGGCTTGGTTGGATAAAAAGTGGCAGCTATGAAAAAATATAAATAGCGTATTAGGCAAAAATGCCAACTATGAGTTGTCTGTAGTTTGCTTGCCATATTTGTGCAGCTTCGCTTAAATTTGTAGTATATCAGTGTAAATAAGAATAGATGGCCTTAGGGAGAACAAATAATCATGGTTGGCTTACATGAACAGAAAATGTATTAATAAATGAACTCTATATCTGATTTATTATTAACGAATTTAGATGCAACTACCCTAATTTGTAAGATCTTTTTTTTTTCTCAACACATATATGCTTTTTGATGATTACTATGTGCTATAATTAGGGTTTTTAATAATATAATATGATTCATTGAATTGGCTTTTTAGAACGGAATTCTGAAACCAATCATTTCAATGTGACCAAATTGGGACATTTTCTGAACAACAAATGTACGATTCATTAATCATTTAACTCATAATAGCACAATATATCATTATTGTGCCTTGAACATTTAATTGGCATTTTGCAAAACCACCCAATTTGAATTTCCAATTTTTGCTGATTTATTACAACTTGAATTTATACCAGAATTTCCGATTATGCTACAAAAATGGTTCAAAAACATATGTTTTCAACCTAGATTCAGATTTGAAAAGAGTTGAAAGATAATGATGGTTATTTTAGAGCTTCAACTATTTATAATAAAGTATGAGTACCATTTCAATTTTCCTTTTTTAAACGATGGTTGAAAATATCTAGAGATTTTGCAATGAAAATGTAGGGAATTTATAATGAAAATCTACAATATGCATATTGAGAGTCGTCATCACCCTTGCATAAAATTGTTCAATAAATTACGAATTGAAATTTAAAAAAATTGTTGAAAACATTTGTTCATAAATAAAGTGAAAAAGTTGTATATTGCAGTTGCACCTTACAGTTTACATGATTAATATAGCTAAAGTGCCTAACTGTGTTTCATACTTTGCACTGTGATGATTATGCTATTTTGACATCATTTCATTTTGTGTTTGCCAAAGATTGTAAATCAATGTAAGACATAATCGTAAGTAAACAAAATTCCTATTCTAATAAAATACAATCTGTCTTGAATAGCCACACCCATGGAAGAACTTGTTGGCTTCATTCACACAATGCAGTTTATCCCATTCGCTATCCAGACAAAAGGGGGTCAAGCCACCAACAGCAGGTCACTTGTTACTCATTCAAAGATGTCAATAATTGGTGGATAGTGAAGAGGCCAGAAAAAAATGATTTAATTGTCGAAGAACCTGTGGATGCCATCAAACATGGAGATGTCATACAACTTGTACATGGTAAGTTACTTGAATGATGAGAAAGCAGGGATCACACGTAGCATTTTCATAACCCCATGAGTACAGAAAAACTTTCAAACATAAGAAAAAACAAGTTATTAATAAATATGAACTCTATGGCCAGAAAACATAATTCACTGGGAATGAAAATAAATTTTGAAATCAAATACTCGACCCAACTGATAAACAAGGGCACGTTAAAAATAGATAGACACCGTCTAGCCCTGGAATGCATATAAAAAAGTCACCCTTTCACAAAGGAGCTATTAACAAATCATCACCCTCCAAGTTGCGCACATCTAAGGAATTTCATAGTAAACAAAGAAGGTTTTTACAGCTCATTAAATGCAATATGACCACAAAATAGATAAATCATTCATTTTTTTATACATACTTTCGGCTACAGTAACGAGCCATTAATTACTCAGAGGGTGATTTATTATGACAAGCCGAAAATAATTAACGTTAGCGGACATGACAAAGAACATTACATGGAAGGGGATATCATATATAAAGCGCGAGACAACGCAAAAGATTAACCAGAAGGTTTAAACTTTCATTCGATTAACATGTAGTAAATAATACTCAGAGGTGTTTCTTCTTCTTCGCACAAGGTGGGCTGGTTCCGAAGAACCCCGTACACGTAGGCCTCTCTATTTGGGCCCATTGTGCGCCCACTTGTTCTGAGAGAATCAGCTGGGCATGCCGATTTCTTTGACAAAATTCAGCAACTTCCTCAGCTGAATCTCCTTGACGTCCTCTGGGTTCAGAATGATGCTCCCAAGGTTGATCTCCCTCTGGTGCACCAAGTGAGGATGTGCGACGATGTCTCGTCATCTTCCAGGCACCATCTACATAGGGGATCATCTGTGATCCCGATGAGCTCCATGTGCCTGTTCAGGTGATTATGTCCCGTTAGGAGCCCAGTCACAGTCTTGATGTGCCGTCTGTTAAGTGACAAGATTTCTTTAGACACTTTTTTCCTTGGCTCCTTTATGTGGAGCTTTGATTGCCTCTTGCCATGTTTTAAGGAACTGAGATTGCCAGGCTGCTGGGTATTCCCAGGATGGGTTCAGGTCCAACTGGGGTCTTTCCCGATCCTATCTTGGCTAATCTGTCTGCCTCCTCGTTCCCAGAGACACCTGAGTGTCCCGGGACCCATATGAGGCTGACTTTGCTTGTTTTTGATAAACTTTCTATGGCGTTTCTACACTCGGACACCAGTTTGGATACAATCCTATTTCCGCCTAACCCCATAATAGCAGCTTTGCTGTCCGAGTAGATGGCAGAGGTGTTTAAACTTTCATTCGATTAACAAGATGAGAAGTGCTCAAAATTTCAAATAGTAATCATATAACAATATAACATATAGAAGTGCGGTAGCTATCAACCAAGTAACAGCACTTGACTAGACTCATCAGTCATGAGCTCATTGACAAGTAAGTAATCATCTTGCAGTGAAATTGCGAAATTATTAAGAAAGAGAATTCTAATCAAGTCAAACAGGGACTGCATGAGTAATGAATTCACAAAGTGTATACCCAGTTAAACAGTATTTACTATTAATAAAAATTATGTTATCAATGCTTCAAGAACGAGATAAGACACCGAAAACCTCTAACCGATAGTTCATGCTCTCATAGAAAAACATTACCAGTACAACTATAGTAAATAAACAACTTTCGCGGAAATAAATAAAATAGTAATACAACTAAACTGATATCGTATAAAACAAATATCGAGTGAATAAGTGTTGAAACCTGTTGGTCTGGAGTAAGTTCATATATTTTTCGGGATTTATGTTTGGGCAAATTGAATCAATTATAATTTTTATATGTTTTTAAATGTATCTCCATATTTTATGTTCCCATATTTTCAAATAATATTTATCAACAGTCTGTTTAACAATTGATGGCATTTTTACTTATATTCAGTCCACTTAATTTTGAGAATGCCAAAAACTGACCTAATGTAAAATCTCAACCATTCTTTGACTATTTTATCAGTATATAGAACTGATGGAAATGCTATGTAACTATTATAAAATATATATGTATACTCTAATGCTTTTCCAAGTGCAATATTTAAAAATATTTCTGAGATCGGTACGTTATGTGATTCTATCTAAACGCCCCATATTCCCAGTATAGAGAGAAAGGGATATTTCTTGAAGCCGCTCTCGAGAAACAATCTCAGTTCAATTATTCTCAAGTAATTGATGCTCCCTATACATCAAAGTAGTTACTTTGACGAGCAATTCTACAAAAAAGATTATTCAAATATAGTGACACTATATTTGAGATTTCCTTAGCGTTATTGGTTTATTAGTGTTGAATATTTCTTCCGATAACCAGCCAGTGGCGTAGCTGGAGTAATCAGAGTGGTATTTCCTTTAATACCCACTTTTTACTACTGTAGCTTACCACGGGCAGTTAGTGAGGGATTTAACCATCTTATTATATATCTCTCTCTATGTTTGTGGTCCTTGCTTCCTATTGGCGCATTTGACCAGCTCGATTCCTTTGGAGGTTCAACCTTGTCTGGCTCTAATGTCCATGTTGTCCTCCTTGTGGATTATATTCAATTTACTTCTTAACGTGCTGTCCTCTATTCTTTTTTTTTTAAATGTATTGAAAATTCTTCTCGGTGCTTGAGTTTGTTAGTTAGGTCTTAAACATCACATACAAAGGTATTATGGGTTTTTATGTTTCTATGCAGGTTTTTCATTTTAGGATATGATTCTTGGAATATTTTTTTTTCTTTTTTGGACTGAGTATCTACTTTTGTGTTTAATTTTTAATTCTTAGTTTTATTATCACCATTAGTTGGTTAAACAAGGGACAGTTTGTCACTTCATATACAATGCCAAACTTAAATTGTTATGTCATTGTATATGATAAATTTTAGAATGATGTTAATTATTTCTGGTTTTATATTTCTTAAGACTGTAGTTATCTGTAGGGGAGTAGGTATACCTTTATTTATAAATTCTTGATATATGTCCTTATTAGGGGATGAGTTGATTGGACATTCAAAGAAAATGTGATTTAAAGTTTCTTTTCTTCCGCACTCACAATTTGGATTATCTTTTATCCCTATTTTATGTAAATGTTCCCCAGTTCTGCAATGTCCCGTTTTCATCCTAATTATTGTTGTGATATGTCTCCTACTCATATATGGGTATTTAAAATACCACACTACTTTTGGATATGTATTTGGGAATATGATTTTCCCTTAATTTTTATTTGGTTTTCCCATAGCTTATAATATTCTTCTCTTAATTTGTTTTTCAAATGAAGAATGAAGTTATGCTTGTCTAATTTAATATTCAGTGGAATATTCATTGCCATCAATATTATCATGTCCTGGTATCCAGGCTATTTTAAACTCTGTTTCATTACATTCTGCATAATATGATATTTGTTTAATTGTTAATGCAATGTAATCATTTTGCTGTAATCGTATTTTTATTTATTTTTCCTATAGCGCTTTTGGAATCAGTTATTATGATATTTTTTTTAAATTTATTTCCAGTGCTATCGTCATTCCTTTGTGAATGGCAATCATTTCTGCGTCACATATGTTAGTGAAATCATTTAGCCTTGCAGAAAATTTATAATCTAATTGGGGAATTGCTACTCCAATCCCTACTTTGTTATTTCTTATGGACGCATCCGTATATATTAAGTTGTAAGTATTTTCTAAAGGTTTTATAAATTCAAGAAAACTTGCTCTATTATTTGTTTCATTTTTTTTCAGTTTTATATCTAGTGTTTTTACTTGGTGAGTATAAATTTCATATTCAAAACTATTACAGGGCAAGGATTCATTCTTATATATATATATTTTTCATATATGTTGGTATTTTCCAAAGCCGATATTAAATACGGTTTACTTTTATTTTTCCAATATCCTAATTTATAATCATATATTATTTTTAAGGCTTTTATTATGTACATAATAGGTTGTTCAAAGTCCAATTTTTTAATTATGTAATTTCCTGCTAAAATTTGTCTTCTAACTTCAAGTGTTTTTTCCCCTGTTTCAGCTAAAATTGAGTTAATAGGTGTAGATTTCATGGTCCCTGTAATTATTCTTAATGCCTGGTTGTGCACCTTCTCTAATTTTTCTAGGTTTTTCTTTGACGTTGGTTTTATTAATGTTGCCCCATATGCTAGATGTGATTTGACTAACCCGTTGTATGCCATCAACATTGTTTTTGGATCTGCACCCCATTACACTCTACAGAAACTTTTGATAATATTTATTCCTTTATTAGCTTTACTAATGCAATTTTCTATGTGTTTATCCCACTTTAACTTATGAGTCATGTTTACTCCCAAATATTTGACTTCATTTTTTATTTTAATGAGGGTGCCTTCAATTTTTATTTCTGGTAAAGTACCTTGATTCCGATTAGTGCGAAACCCTATGGCTTCTGTTTTATGTTTAGATAATTCCAGTTCCTGTTCATTCATCCATTTTGATATGTTTTTTAGCGTTTCATTCATATTGTTTTCTATTTCCTTTATAGATTCTCCTTTCGAGATAACCACTAAATCATCTGCATATGCTAATAATTTGGAATGATTCGGAATTACTCTGAATAGAGAACTTAGATATATGTTAAATAGAACAGGACTCAATGGAGATCACTGAGGTAATCCTTTAGAGCTAATTTTCGGACCATGAATATTTCCGTTTTTATCTACAATATAATTAATTCTGTTATCCAATATTCTATACATATATTAAGTTAGCTTCTGTAATCCCTATATCCTGTAATTGTCTGTATAGTTTTTTATGTTCACGTTATCATAAGCTCCTCTAATATCTAGAAACACCACTAATGCTGTTTGTTTTAACCCAAATGTCATTTGTATATATGTTATTAAAAATCCCAGATTATCCATTGTTCCTTGTCCCCTTCTAAATCCGGTTTGGTATTTTGATAGATATTTATTATGTTCAATATACCATTCCACTCTGTATTTCAACATTTTTTCTAAGATTTTAATTCCACATGCTGATAGGACTATTGGTCTGTAATTACCCGGATCGTTTGAATTTTTATTGTCTTTAAGTATTCCCTCCATGTATCGGGTATGATTCCCCCTCTTGAAATATTATTTTATATTTGTAGTAATATTATTTTTCCTTCTTCTGGTAAGTTTATATACATACAATAACGTATCTCATCTTTTCCCGGGGCAGATTTTTTTTTATATTATCCATACTCTGACTAACTCTTCCCATGTAAAGTTTGTTATGTTCTCTTCTATATTATTAATTGTAAAATCCGGGTCTATATTACATGTTGCCATATTGTCTGATAGTCTTTTCGCGGTCTTTTCGTCCGGTAATTTATTCTTCATTTGTGAATCTTGTTGGATGTTTGAGAATGCTCTGAGCATTCTCCATACATATGTAATATTGGCTTCTCTATTTAGAGTTGAACAAAAATTTTGAAATCCCAATTTTTTTTTCTTTTTTAAAAATCTTCTAGTTCTAGCTATTATTCTCTTTGCTTCAATATAGTTTTCTAATGAAGGGTTTAATTTAAATGTGTTTATAATTTTTTTTCCTTTCTAATATCTTTTGGTCGCATTCGTTATCGCACCATGGGTTTCTGGGTATTTTTTTTAACCTCTCCTGATATATTTTTTTTTATAGGTATAGCTATTTTAGCAGCTTCTTCCATGATTTCACTTAATTCCTCATAATTATTTATATTTTGTAAATTATTTTCTATGTTCTGTGTATATTTATACCAATCCGCTTTTCTATATATCCTATTAAGTTTTCTAAAGTTAATATTCCCATCCTCTATTTTTTGTTTGTGTATATTGCACCAAGTGGGGTAATGGTCGCTATTTGCACAGTCGTCCATCACTCCCCATGTACACTTTGTTCCTAAGTTACTGCTAACTACAGTTAAGTCTATAGGGCTTGGGTTTTGATTAGGATTAGAAAATCTAGTTGGGGTTCCATCATTTAAAGTTATTAGGTTCTCCGAGTCTATTATTTCCTTAAAAAATTTCCCATTTTGATTACACTTGTTACTTCCCCACAGTGTGTGGTGGACATTTAAGTCTCCTATTATTATAATATTCCCCTGTAATTGATGTAAGCATTGTACAACTATGTTAGCTGGAATTTTATTATTTGGTGGATTATAAATGTTGACAATATTCAACTCTTTTGCTTTGATGACAATGAACTGGCACACCTCTTCATTAAATTTCATAACTACTGTGTATTTCATTGTATTTCTGATGAGGGTTGCTACTCCTCCATACCCATCATTCCTATCCTGTCTAATTATATCAAAATTTTTCAAAAAAAAATGTTCTTTTTTAACCAAGTTTCATTAATTATTACTATGTCTGTTTTTTTTTTCGCCCATTAATCTTATTAATTCTAATCTATTTTCTTGTATACTTCTAATATTCCACTGAATTATAATTAGTTCTGTACTCCCCATTAATATTCCTCGTCATATCTATCCAAATCGTTGAAAACCCTTAAATATTTATATCTATTTCACAATTCAACGATCTTGGGTTTAACATTGTCTGATAGCTTAGTAAAGTTATCGTAAAAGGTACTAATAATATTAATTTCATCCACTTCATTTGAGGTCCTTGCCTCAGTTCCTATTCTGTTTACATATTCTTTATTATTATTTATATTTCCACCTACTTGTCTTGTATCTTTTTCTTTAGATCCACTTGCTACATTATGATTTCGATTAAAATTCATTACTACTCCCGGTTCCGGATGTATTATTCTTCCGTCCGGATACAATAATATATTATCTATAATATTCCTATCATACCCAATTTGTGTCGGAGTTGCTTTATTAACATTTTTTGTTCTAGTTGTTTGTGCATAAGTTCTTTTATCTTCTCTATTTATCTCTTCAATATTTCCCAAAGTTGGAAAATCCCTATTATTTTGTGTTGTAAGTTTATCTACTTTTGGAAATGACTGTGCCGCCTCTACAAAGGACAAATTGTCCATACTCATTTTTTCTCTGATTAATTTTTGTCTCTCATACTCTTTGCAACTTTTATTGCTAGATTTATGATCCATTTTACAGTGATAACATTTTATTACTTGACATGCATCATACATTTCATCTTTCTCATGTATTTCTAAGCAACTAAAACATTTTTTCCTCCCCTACATTGTTTTTTTGTATGTCCGTATAAAAGGCATGAGTAACATTGTGTTACCGGCGGAACATATGGAATAACATTATATTTCATATAACAAATGTCTATGGATCTAGGTAGGATTACTCCCTCAAAAGTAACTAATAAGGTAGTTGTAGGTTTATATTGTACTTCCTCCCCTTCTGTTACTACTTTTTTATTCATTCTTCTCACATTTATAACTCTAAAGTTGCATTTTATAATTTTTTTAATTTCTTCCTCTGTAAAATAGGTATTTATCCCCCTGACTATTCCCTTTGAAGATATATTATTGAAAGGTATATACACCTTATACCCTTTATCTCTTATTTTATCATTGATTATTAAATCATTTGCACTTTTCCTATTATTAAACTCTATTCCTACCTTATTAATTCCTCTATTCTTAATTATTATTTTAATGTTATTCAAATTCAGTTCACATATTTCTTTTGCTATTTTTAAGTGATTAAACCTATCTACATTATTACCTGAGTTTTCATTTGCCTCAACTACGACTACAAACGGTCCCATTGCGATTTCATTATAAAAACGAATTTCTTGTTTTTCTATATTCTTCTGTTTTTGTATATCAACTTTTGACCTTGAATCTTTCTCGTCAGAATTTTGTGTTAAAATTGTAGCAATATTTCCAGAATTTATAAGTGAAACTTCCATATCTGTACTATCTCTACTATCATTATCATTATTATCTAATCCCTCATCTAACCAACCTGTATTTAATTTCTTAGGGGGAGATTCGTCTCCCCCAGAGTCCTTTCAATACTCAGTCCTCGATTTACTTGAGGTAACAATAAAAAGGAAATATGAAATAAAGGATTCTATTGAAATTAGTAAGGTTCACCCACCTGGATTTCTTCGATTATTTCTCCTGATTTTGCTTTCTAGCTAGCACACTGTTTTCTAGTTGTGATCACTTCGAGAGCTCGCACAGGAATCCCATCTTATTATATAATTCCATAATAAACCAATGGCATAACAATGGTGTTGCAGGTGTGGTGTGTTGATTCATAACACCCTGCATATGGCCAGACGTAACCTCATCCATGATACAAGCAACAAAAGTATCTTGAATATAAAGACATTTCATTCTCTGAGAATACTGCCTAACAAAAACTTTAGTGTTCATTTCATGAAGATTATTGTATTGTTATTATTATTACAAAACTGGGTTCGTTTTTATCAAAATATACTCGATTAATTTAATATCTGTTTATTACACTTCGAAAACACAACGCAATAATGCACTTTGGCACTAAAATAATCACAGTTCAAAATATCGTGCTGTACTAACTTCGAATGAATCACACAAATAACATATATATATAATAAAAATTAATCTCGATTCTTTGTAAGCGCAAAACGTGAGAACGGCTGGACCGATTTTTGTTAAATGTTCGTAATAGCCCTAAGATTGTTGATAAGGAAAAAATAATTATAAAAGTTGCCCAAAAATTGGAAAATTCGGGTATATAAGAAAAAAACTATCCAGTCATTTATTACCAAAGAAGAAATAGCTCAGCGGTTACACTGTCGCCTACCAAGCAGAAGGTCACAGGAACAAATCCCGGTCAAGGTAACATTTTTTTATTTTATAAAAACAACAGCTGGACCGATTTTGGCAAATTTTTTCTTTGAATGATCGTAATACTCCGAATAAAGTTTTTAGGAAAAGAAAGGATTTTTAGAAAAGTTATTGGAAATTTCTTTGTCCTGGAAAAGTTTTCAGGAATATATAATGAATGTTTGTTTGTGTTGGTAAGCTCATAACTTGAGAACGGCTGGATTGATTTGGCTGAATTTTTTCGAGAAAAGGGATAACGAACGCAAAAAGGGGATAACGGTATAACAGGAAAACGGCATAATGAGATAACTGGAAAATGGAATAAAGGGAAAACGGGATAACTGAAAAATGGGATAACGGGATGAAGGAAAAACGGAATAATAGGAAGCGGGCAGAGTCAAGGCATAACCTAGATGGAACAACACAAAAACAAACAGAAATTGGAATGAGATTTCATGAAATTTTTTTAGGGAATATAGAAATTTAGGCAGGACAATGTCTGTCGGGTCAGCTAATCAATAAATTATTTTTTATTTTTATTTATTTATTTATTTAGTAACAGCAATATATTTTACATAACTTATTGATAATATCTATTAACAACCACATATATATTGTTATAAACTAAATAAATTATATTTGGTGCACGATGGTATTCTGAATACTGTGTGTGCACCCACTTACATTATCACATTCAATTTTATTTTAGGGTACAACATTTAGCAATTTACTTAACTAAATTGAATTAATACTTTAGGAAAATTCCTAAAATATAAAAAGAAAAAATATAATTCTGAGGTAACAATCACAAAAACATGTTTTTATTTCCTCCATCAAAGCATGAAGGTTACAGTGTACTTAGTCTCAATTATCCATTGTACAATTTTCTTTTTTACTTTATGGTATGGTCTATTTCTTATAGCATGGGGTAGACTATTGTAAATCTTTGGACCTATGTAATAAATATGCTTTTGACATAATGTATGTTCAGGATTGCACAGAAAGAGATTATTATTAGCTGCATTCCTTGTATTTACACCATGTTTTAAATCCTCCCTGTAGTATGTGTTTTTTAGCATGAATCTAATAACTGATTTTACATACAATTGATTAGGACATAACAGTTTGCTATCTATAAAAAATAAAACCTGTTCGTCTCTCGCGTGCGTCTTGCTTATATATTCCATAAGTCCAGAATTCCCGAGAATGTCATTTTTGGAATCATCTGGTGCTTCTTGGAACTTGCAACGGTTTGATTGGAGAATCCAGGTCAACTATCGCTTCCAACGTCTCGTAGGGGCGTACTATACTTATTTTCGTAAAATTATTTCTGTATTTCTCTCAGGTATCACAAGTCGTGCTTTGAACTCTCACGATGTGGCTGCCCCCGTATCTCCTCAATGCCAAGAAGTATCTTGCTACATAGATTATAATATATCGATGGCAGCACAGAACTTATGGAGAATAGAGATAGTCAACCGTGAACATCAGGGGGACAACTGGCAAACAATTCAGTCACTAATTCGACTTGTTCACGTTGATACCAACACTGCTTTGAAGTTCACCGGAAGGCAGCTACCTGATTGGGCCTACCATCAACACGAGGTTATTTCCTTTTTTTCTCTACATAATTTTCTATCATAGTACTTCTTGCCAACAAACCATATCTAGTACATTCATTTCTTCAAAATATACAAATATTCAACACATTCAACAACAAACAACAATTATGTTATTTTCAGGTTGGTGCAGATAGGATTATTGTTCAAGACGATACTGTTTGGAATGTGGAAGAGCACAGATATACAAAATGTAAGTGATTCTATTAAAAAAGCTTTTTATGGGAATTTGAGATAAATTATTGGTTAGAGCTTATTTGTTTCTGAATGGCGAAAATTTTAGAGGTAAGCTAGATATTAATTTGTCTTGCAATCATTTTTTAGTAATTTTACGAGTTCAGGATCAAAGAGAGTCAATTATCTCGACGACATTGTGAAACGATTCTCCTTTGACAAGTCATACAGGGTATCTATACCAGATAGAACTGGATCCAGGAAAAACACAAACAATACTGGAATGACATTCCAGGAAACAGACCAGGGAAAGCATACATTAAAAGCCCGTGCCAAAAAAAAACAGCAGACCTGTTAACCTTAAACATGAAACAACTGAAAATTATTACGGTGCTCATGACTGGACATATGCCAGTAAAAGAGCACCTTAATAAAATGGGATTGCCCACTGGCGACCTAACATGCAGACTCTGCGGTAAGGAACCAGAAACAGTATCACACATACTGTGGAACTGCGGAGCCTTGTATCGCAGAAGACAGTCAATCTTCGGGCAACCATTTCGTGAACCGAGACTAAACAGAACACATCCAGTAAAGGACTTGTACAAGGCCCCAAATTACTGGAATGGAACAATAGGCAAGATACAATGAGCCAGCAGGCCCAAGAGTCATCGGAGGTCTCGACCAGATGAGCCAACTGGGTGGAGTTTTTAGTGGGTAACGTGGAGGTAGAGAGGGTACAACCCTAGAACTCTGTGACTCCCACACCACCTTGCTACTGCAAGGTGTCCATAAAGGATCCCCCCCGTTCTGTTCTTCCATATATAAATGACCTTTTTCCTTATACAGTATCAGAAAGTATTTATCTTGGGTATGGTGGTTTCATGAGAGCGTAAAGAATAGCTTGCTATATGTTGAGAGAGCATTACAATTTCTCCTCGACTCGCTCGAGGAAGGGATATCGACGTCACGACACAGAGATAGGAGAGTCAGAGCGGTTAGCTCAGGACGTCAGTATCATACCAGCAGCAGTCGGAAGTATGTGTGCGCTGCAATGAAGAATTTTTTACAATAATTTCACATCAGATAATTTGAACAAATTAAACTGAATCATTGATTCAATTTAATCTGTCAGACGACAGGTAGATCAAAATATCTTTGGTGCCGTGGTGGCCGCGAAAACAAAAGAAAATTCTTAAACATAAACAAAAGCAAACGATATTTCTGTAAGAATAAAAACAAAAAAACTTATTTTTAACAGAAAAACAATTATTTCTTGAATGGAAAGAAAAAAAATATTTACAAGAAAAGACAAACCAAATTAATTATTTTATGTACGGAATTATTTTATTAAATGTTCGAACAAACCACCATTTTGGGCCAAATAATAGCCGAATCTATTGTATAATTCTGTTCTGGTAGCCGCAAGGGTAACTGGTGTTACCTGAGCACACAACTGAATAATTTTTGCCCTCAGTTCATCTAAATTGGTGGCACGTTCGAACTCATGCCGATATACCTCCGATTTAAGCATGCCCCAGTAATAAAAATCGAGAGGTGCTACATCTTGTGATGGAGGTGGCCAGTTGATTGTACCTCGCGTACAAATAAACCGATTGGGAAATAATTGATTCAAAAATGTAACCACCGTGCCTGCATTGTGGGCAGGACAACCATCTTGTTGAAACCACACGTCGTTAAAGTCAATCGGAAGAGCGCGAACTGCTGGAATAATTTGATTTTGCAAAAGTTGCAAATATTTTGGTGCATTTAAATTCCCTTCAATAAAAAATGGGCCTATGACGTAATCACCTAGAAGTCCCGTCCACACATTGAATTTTCTGGGGTACTGTGTCTGCACAGCAATACTCAAATGTTTATTTTTACGAGACCAATAACGTACTACGGATGGGTTGTATTTTCGATGAATTGAGAAGGACGATTAATCGGTAAATAACACCTTTTTTAGAAAGTCATCATTTACACGAAATGCCCTATTGCATTTTTCGACCATCGCTTCACAAAACTCCATACGCCTGAAATGGTCTCCAGGCAAAAGTTCTTGTGTGGTCTTGACTTTGAAACAATGATAACCGTTTCTCTTCAAAATATTCCTTACAGTTCTTTCATTCAAATTCACTTCGTCAGGCGATCTGTCTACTCGAACAAGGTGTCATTTCTGCCAATGCACACACTTGTGTTTCTCTTATTTCCCGTTCCTCGGGTAATTGTCTAGGATGCGGTGGTGGATTTGTGGGACAACATTTTTTGCAATGTGCTGCCACACACCCAAAATTCTGAAATTTATTAATATTTGAAAGGACAGTCGCTTCCGTAGGTACAGGTCTATCTGCAAAAGCATACATACAAAGGATGTCTCTATACTAAAAATCCATACGAATAATAACTGGGTTAGGGTACGTGGACTCATGTAGACCTCATTTTCTATCTCTGAGAGTCATGACATTACCCTCAATTTATATATATATATATATATATATATATATATATATATATATATATATATATATATATATATCACATTTAAATACAATGTGTAAAAAACAAAACAATTTCTAAAGGAACACCCTGATTTATACATCCTTCAGTCAGATAAAGGGGGATGCACTGTCGTTATGAATAAGGAAGATTATATTAATAAATCTGAAACCCTACTACAAGACAACTCCACATATATAGAACTAAATAGGGATGCAACAACTTCCATCCAAACGAAACATAACAACTTAATTAAAATACCCAAAAACAAGAACGAGATCAATGAACAAGATGCAAAGCAACTAACCATTCACAATCCCTCCTTTCCTAAGTTGTACTGTTTACCAAAACTACGTAAACCAAATATACCATTACAAAGCGTGAGTTCCATCAGTGTCACATACAACATTTCTAAATATTTAGCAAACATTCTTAAATCCGCACTTGAAAATAGCTCAGACTTTAATATAAAAGACACCTTTACATTTGTCGATCTTATCTCAGATCTCACTTTACCACCTGATTATGTTTTGATCTCCTTAGATGTTGTATCTTTGTTCACTAACATACCTTATAGTAAATATTTTAGAACTAAATTGGCATAAAATAGAAGAGTTCACTACTATCTCAAGAAAAAACTTCATTCAACTAATAAACTTTATCTTCGACAACACGTATTTTAGCTTTAACAACAAATTTTTCAACAGATATTTGGTACACGATGGGTTCTCCCATCAGTCCTATATTAGCACAAATAGTTTTGGAACATTTATTAGACACGGTTATTCCTTCTCTTCCCTTTTCTTTTCCGTTCATATATAAGTACAGTTGTGTGCATAAAAAAGTCGTACAAGGTTTGTATGGTGTAAACCTGCCTATGATGTTCCAGATTTCATAAAAAAGTAGTACACGTGCACATTTGACAAAAATAGTTTCAATTTTGACACTACTTGTCAAAGTCAATAAGAAGTTTAATTAAGATTGACAAGCCTGACTCACAATAGCCTATAACTGCTGTACGACTTTTTTATGCACACAACTGTACGTCGACGATATTATTTGTGCTGTACCAGCTGACAGCATTCAGAATACAGTAGATATTTTTAACTCATTTAACAATAACTTACAATTCATAGTTGAATGTGAAAAAGGTAATACCATCCCATTTTTTATACACCAAGCTCATTAGAACTCAAAATAATACTATAATTTTAGACTGATATCAGAAAGAAACTGCTTCTGGAAGATTCATAAACTATTTTTCAAATTTAAGCATAAGGTCCTCTTCGTGTTTGTCATCTATATTCCCCCAAACGCAAGTACTAACCACATACAAAATCTCTTTACTGCACTTGAATCCCTTGAATGTCTGTACGGTAGCAATTTACTGATCCTAGGCGATTTCAATCAACCTAACTATGTAAATCTTGATGCAAACATAAACAACACCACTTTAGCTACAATCGATCAGCTCAAAAGCTTCTATGACCTTAAACAATTCAACTTGGTGCACAACCACTCAGGACGTTTACTAGATTTAATTTTTTCCAATCTTGAATGTAGCACCCATCATGATTTTCTACCCTTTGTACCAGAAGATGAATACCACCCAGCCCTTCAAGCAACCTTATCATTCCCAAAACCAAGTTTGGCAATACCATACAACAAAAACATCACAAACTACAATTTTCGCAAAGCTAACTTTCCTGAACTATATTCAGCTTTCCTCTACACCGACTGGTCATGTCTGAACCAATATTCTAATGTAAATCTAGCAGTAGCAAAGTTTTACTCAATTATTTACTCTGTACTTGATCTATGGGTTCCTACTCAAACCAACTTCAATAGTAAATACCCCCCTTGGTTTAACAGTGATGTAATTCGTGAAATAAAACAAAAACATCAAGTTTTCAAAAAACTGAAAAAAACTCAATGGGAACTTGACAAACAGCATTTCAAGGAACTCAGAAAATCTGTCAAATCAAAAATATCTATCGCATATGAAGAATACCGACGAGCAGCAGAAAATTCAATCAAAACTGACCCATCCAATCTATGGTCATATATCCAAAACAAAAAAGGATCCTCTAGAATTCCAGGCATTGTATACCATAACGACAACGAATACAGTAATCCATCCAGCATTGTCAATATATTTGCTGAATTTTTCGAAAGTGTTTACACCCCTATCTCGAATACAACAAACAATCTATCTAATCTGTCGACTAATTACCCTACTATTACTATAAAATCCTTTTCGGAAACAGAGGTACTTAATTCCTTGAAAAAACTAAAACCCAAATGAACGTCAGGATCTGATTCGATACCGAGTTTCCTGGTCAAAGACTGTGCACAAATTTTTGCTAAACCTCTTCAGACAATTTTCAACCTTGCCCTGAAATCTGGATGCTTCCCAGATAAGTGGAAAACTGCCAAAATATGCCCAATATTCAAATCCGGAGCAATCAACAATGTTGCAAACTACAGACCAATAACACTTCTCTCCAATTTTGCAAAGGGCTTTGAGATATGTCTCTACAATTCACTATTTCCAAACCTAAAAAATATCATCACAAATGACCAACATGGATTCATGAGTAAACGATCAACGGTCACTAATCTGATGTGTTTCACTCAGGCGGCGAGTTCTGCACTTGACAATCATTCTCAATTGGACACAATCTATACCGACTTCTCAAAGGCCTTCGACAAACTAGATCACCAGATACTTCTGAACAAACTAAACTTCCTTGGCTTTGACACACAACTAATTAAAATTTTTCAATCTTACCTCCAAAACCGCACACTCTTTGTTGAATTTAGAGGACACACATCCTATCAATTCATCGCCTCAAGCGGCGCCCCACAAGGGAGCAACTTAGCCCCCCTCTTATTCTCATTATTTATAAATGATATCGGTAAAAATATCTCCAGCAACTTGCTGCTATTTGCAGATGACTTGAAAATATTTCGTAGAATTCAATCACCAAACGACTGTACAATTTTACAGGACGACATACATGAACTTCTCCATTGGTGCACAGAAAACAAACTACCACTAAATGTCCAAAAATGCAAATACACTACTTATTCTCTGAGAAATGCAATCATTGATTTTCAATACTCCCTTAGCAACACTCCATTAGAGCACAAAGCACAAAATAAGGACCTCGGTGTTGAATTTGACCCAAAACTCAACTTTTCCCAACACTATAATAACACAACCTCCTCTGCAAAGAGGATGACCGGTCTAATATTCCGTACATGTAGAGATTTTCAAAACAAAGAATGCCTCACCACCCTATACAATGCATATGTAAAATCAAGACTGGATTACTGCTCTCTGATATGGTCACCACTCTACAAATGTCATATCAATCAGCTCGAGTCAGTACAGAGGCTCTTTATGAAGTATGTGTCATTCAAGACAGACGGAGTCTACCCTCCACAAGGTTTCAACAACAACATGTTATTGAATAAATTTTCACTCCTGTCACTAGAAAACTGTAGAACATACTATGCCTGCTTGTTCATTTACAAACTCGTACATAACTTAATAGACTGCCCCGAACTGTTAACACAATTGAACTTTCATGTTCCACGTATCAACAGCAGGTACGAAACTTGCTTCTACTTAAAAAAACCCAAAACAAATATTCTCGTGAAATCTCCTCTGCACTCAATGTGCCAAAAAACAAATGAAGTCTGCACAAACATCGATATTTACAATGAATCAATAAGTTCCTTTAAAAACAAAGTAAAACAAATATTGTATAGCAAACAATCACTTCCATATCCCCAATAAACAATTTCGAGCTTATTCTATCGTTCCCACACATGTAATTTGTACCTTTTAGTTTTAGTTTATATATTTAGCTTAGTTATTTCTAAATGAAACTTGCTTCATCTTTTCAACTGTCTTGTAATTGGGTTCTTCCTGTTTAGACAATAAATGTTCTTTTTTTTTTCACATCTTCCAAAAAATATTTTAATAAAAAGTGTTCTTTTAAAATAATTGGAAAATCCTTTTTTTAGGATGCCAACATACAGATAAAATATAAGAAAATGCCATACATAGATCATTTATCCCAAAAAATTATAAATATTTACAAAAACTACCCACATATAAAGATTGCTAAATACAACATTTTAAAAAATTCAGATTTATTCTCCAAAGTCAAAGACAAGACACCCATGTTATTTAACAGCAACCATCTACCAACTTTCTTGTCTAGAATGTCACAGTGGTTAAAACAAAGAATAACCCAACATAAAAGTGACTGTCGTTTAGGGAAAAACTCATGTGCAGTGGTTGAACACTACCAAAAAACTGATCATCAATTTGATTACAATATGTTAAATAAGCAGCACTGAAAAAGTAAACTCTTTAAGGTTTATCCAAGCTTTCGGAAATGTTTATTTCAATCATCAGGGAGACTACAATAAATGAAAAAACCAATTGTAATACATATTCAAGTGCGAAACATTATGCTACTTACAACTTTGTTGGGGTTGGTTTCAATGATGTTAAACATATTCATCTAACAAAGAATAAAATGTAGATCAAGGAATAAAACGAAGTTCAAAGTTAATACAACCACAATAGCATTCTTTAAAATTATATAAATATAAATGTGTACTCTATGTGGTGTGACAAATGAAACTGATAGGTTAGGAATAAATCCTGCAATTATATTTAAGCCAAACGACACCTGACGGGTGTCACTTGGAAATTGTTACAGTGGTGCCAACTGTTAGATTAGTACCAACTGATTTACCAGGTGGTGGGAATGTTAAAAAGAACTATTATTTGATATTACATTTTTGTCAATTTTGATTGATATCTAAAGACAATAAATAATAGTAGATATCACTCAAATGGTTAATATCTGTTCTTTTATTTATACAATTGTTTTCTTGGAAAATGAAAGCCATTTCTAAGAATGTTCTCTTAGATGTATGTGACTCTGTCGCTAGCACTTTCACTGAATCGTAATTCATCTGGTGGTCAAATTTATTCACATGTTCTGCCAGAGCACATTTTTTGGGATGCAATCTGCACTCACTTTTATGAGAAATTATTCTGTTCGATAATGATCTTTGTGTTTGACCAATATATTGTTCATTACAACCATGACAAGGAATACTATAAATAACATTTGACATCGAAAGTAGTGGAGTTTTATCTTTAACTTTAGAATCAGTTGATCCGATTGTTAGAACTGTTTTATATGATATTTTAAATTTATCAGGTTTTTAAAATAATCTGCAGAGTTTAGAGTGATCTCTCTTATGTATGGTAATGAAGTGGAAAAAGGTGGAGTAGGAGCAGTATTAGTTTCATTGTTCATTGTTGTGAGACAATGTCCGAGTTATTACTGTTTAAAGCTGGTACTTCTAAGTGAGACGAAGTATTACATAGAATGTTATTAACTAAAGTTTTTGGATATGAATTTTCTAAGAAAAGGTTAAAGAGAATGTTTATATTCTGTTTATGAAATTGAGGATCTGAGATTTTCAGTACTCTTAATTTCATTTGTTTACCAAGTTCAAGAGTATGTATGTGGTCATGGTGGTTTTTGTATTATTTGTATTTTTCTTTTATCTAACTTGTTTATTATCTATATTTCACTTTCGATCTAATTTGTGCTTGTTTCTTAGTTATTAGTTTGTACTTGTTTTATATATGTATATGTATATATATAGATATATATATATACTGACTTATCTTATTTGTATACTTTATACATCTAAAAGACAAATAAACTCTCTATCTATATTATGACAATTATTTTCAAAAATACTACCTCAAATAATTGATTGCTTTAAATTAAAAGTATGGGAATTGTTTCAGTAAAAGAGTTATAAGTATATTTTATTGTTTCCAGCCGATGACCAAAAAGAACGTGAGCGTGACTTGGTAACAGCAGAAATGATACCAACTACAGCAACTAAATTGACGTTTTGGCAAAAGTTCTTCGAACTGCATTACAAAATGTTTTTTGCTAATGCCGACAGCGTTCAAAATCACATGTATAGTTCAGAACCATTCGAATGGCCATTCATGTCAAGGGGCATTGCATACTGGGTGTCCTCAACAAGTAATGTAAGTATAATTCTCATTTTTGAGAGATTCGAGAAATATCTTGATTAATAGCCATTGCTCCATACATCATAATCTACATTGTTTTCAAACAAAAACTGGAATGTGTCCCTGAATTACAAATAAGGAAAAAAAAGTTTTTTTATTATCAATATAAAGAGTGTTTTTCAAGTATATTAAAAAAATCCAGAGGTTCATTCTATATGGCATTAATGAAGACAATTTCATATGGACAACTCTAAAAAACTGATAAATTGTTTCTGACATAATATTAATTCAAATTGAATATCGCCCTGATCAGTATTTTATCTCAATTATGACCAAAGATCAAATGCATGAATATTATAAAAGCCATGTTCATGAAACAAGATGTAAAAGTATTGTTTCAGACAAGCAAGATACTAGAAATATGTTGCTAGCAGATTTCTGAAGTCTGTTTCAAAATGTCTTCACTTGAAATAATTTTTACTATTTAAGACCAATGAAGAGAAAAAGTATTGGAATTATATACCCTAAAAAGAAATCATCCTCTTCTGTATCTCTGACCTTTTCGTTGAAACCCATATGAAAAGTGAATCGAAACCACCTGCTATATTTATATATGTTTATCACAACATACAGTAAATTATCCAGGTATGTTGTCCCCATCAAAATTAGTATTAAAATAGAGAAGTAAATAAAACATAATAAAAAAAATACAACTGTGACAGACTAGGGAATACAATTTATTCTGATTTGTTTGATGATATGAACAAGATGGTCATAAAATCAGATGCGGAATCATCTGCGACTGAAAGATAAACTCTAGTCACTATCTCCCATTGTTCAAGAATTCGGAATGCCAATTCGAAGATACACTTGTTAGTATATCATTGAAGGTGTTGATGTAGAAACATTCAATTAATTTCCTCGGAATTGAAAAGGGAAACATTCTCAATTGAATATTGATAGAAAGATTTTTCTGTGAATTGAAAAATCCACGATTAAAATGAAGTTATTTTTTGTGAATGTCTAACAGAAAACAACTACTTCCCCGGCTAAAGCCACGCTGGACATTGAACTACATCTGATAGATATTCTGAAAAGGCCCTAACTCAAAAGAAAAAATCTGAAATTGAAAATTTGCATTTCCATTCAGTTAGTTATTTGATTTTCTATTCCAGTCTTGATTAAGAACTCATAAAGATGAATGAGGCAAAGAAGAATGTTTTCCAAAAGAAAGTACTCACCAGAAATCATTCGTTACATTGACGCAGGAGAGACATCGCATTCACTAGGTCTTCAATACATTTTTGTCGACGAAAATCTATTTCACGCTTCCACGATCATCAGGAAGACCGGAAGAAATGGGAAACACATTTTCAAGAAGCAATCTCACTTTGCAAAGATGGAAAAAGTTAGAATCATTTCTTTTGGAGAGACACTTTGAAATTAGTGTTTTCTGACATTAAAACCTGTCATGGGTATGATAGATTGATTTGTTGAAATATAACAGGGTGTCATAAATCAGATGTGGAATCATCTGCGACTGAAAGATAAACTTTGTCACTATCTTCCATCGTCAAGATAACTTTGTGTATTCATGTTAGGAAATTCTCAATTGAATATTGATAGAAAGATTTTCGTGAATTGAAAATCCACGATTAAAATGAAGTTATTTTTTGTGAATGTCTAACAGAAACACTATTCCGTGCACGCTGGACATTGAACTACATTCGATAGATATTCTGAAGGCTACTGTAAATCTGAAATTGAATTTGCATTTCCATTCAGTTAGTTATTTGATTTTCTATTCCAGTCTTGATTAAGAACTCATAAAGATGAATGAGGCAAAGAAGAATGTTTTCCAAAAGAAAGTACTCACCAGAAATCATTCGTTACATTGACGCAGGAGAGACATCGCATTCACTAGGTCAATGTAACGAATGATTTCTGGTGAGTACTTTCTTTTGGAAAACATTCTTCTTTGCCTCATTCATCTTTATGAGTTCTTAATCAAGACTGGAATAGAAAATCAAATAACTAACTGAATGGAAATGCAAATTTTCAATTTCAGATTTTTTCTTTTGAGTTAGGGCCTTTCAGAATATCTATCAGATGTAGTTCAATGTCCAGCATGGTTTAGCCGGGAAGTAGTTGTTTTCTGTTAGACATTCACAAAAAATAACTTCATTTTAATCGTGGATTTTCAATTCACAGAAAAATCTTCTATCAATATTCAATTGAGAATGTTTCCTTTCAACATGAGTTATCTTGACGATGGAAGATAGTGACCGGTTATCTTTCAGTCATATTTTATGAAGGTTTCTTGACGATGGAAGATAGTGACTAAAGTTTATCTTTCAGTCGCAGATGATTCCACATCTGATTTTATGAACATCCTGTTTATATTTTCAACAAATCAATTCCTCGGAATGTTTTAAAATTTTGCAGAGGCTTTCTTACATGGATGACAAATAGATCTATTCATTTTCCACATGTTGTGGTAGTTGACGTTATATGTATATACAGGGTGTTCTCAAAGGTGAGGCATCTTTTTGAACAACATGAAGAACTTGTCAAATTACCAATAATCACCTATATGAAAGTTGAAAAAGAATTTACGCACAAAACTCACCAATAGAATTGGCCCTATTATTCACTTCATTTTGTGGGTATTGGTCATTGTCAAAAACCACTAGGACGTCCTAGGATTGTAATGCTTGTATCTTCGAAAAAAAAATGATTTGGAAGCAACTGGCAATATTCAACTCTTGCAAATATATATATATATATATATATATATATATATATATATATATTTCTTAATTTCTTGACCACATATGTTTATTTTCTCGGAATAAGGGCCTTAGTCAATGTATTTTTTATTCGATACGACGTTTCGACATTGTTTATGTCAACTTCAGGCAAATTCATAAATCTAATGTAAAACACGTAAAGTTAAAAACATAATACTTTACATAACATCAACTACGATTAAAATTCAAAAAGACGTTCAAAACTTAAATATAATTTAATAGTTATTCTTTCATTATTTCGTGTTTCATGATTGGAATGAACGTTGTTGAATGTCTGAGATTGCTGGTATCGAGAAAAAAACATTGGAGCGTTTGACATATTCATTTAGAGTATGGGGGCTCTATTGTTATAATTCATGCAAGACATTTTCCGTGTAAAAATGTAAAGATCAGTTTATTTTTTGTTGTGGAGTGATTGTTTAAAATAATAAATAAATAGTGTTTTATGTCGTTTCTATTGTTAATACTGTTTGTATGCTTTTTTATATAAATCATTTCGAGGAAATTTCTAATTTTTTGATTTTTTTCTTTTGTCAAAATTTCAACCTTGTCAAAATCGAATTTATGTTTATTTTCCTTTTCATGTTTGAACAATGCTGTGATGTCTGTTTTTGAGTATTTGTGGGCCTGAATTCGTTTCTGTAGGTATTGTTTGGATTGTCCTATATATGTACTTTCAACCTTTACATGGTATTTTATTGGTTTTATATTTTTTGGAATTTCAGGTTTCAATTTTGAGTATAAAATGTTGTTTGTGTTTTGTAATCGACGTGCTATAGTTATTTTTATTTTTTTTCTTTTTTTTAATGGTTTTTTTTTTTTTTTTTTTTTTATTGTTTTCATGATAAATAGCATTTTTTAATTTTGGGCAAGTTTTATGGTTTGGTCAGTTAAGTTATTAACTCTTTTTTTAAAGCTAATTGGTGCATTTGACAAGTAGTTTGTGATGAATTGGGTTTAGTGAACCAGTTTTTCCAAAATTGTTATATATTATAGTTGTATCGAGAAAGTTTATTTGTTGGTTGGTTTATTTTTCTACTTTTAATCTGGGGTGAAGTCATTGAACTTTTGTAGAATTTCATCAAGTTTGTCATTAGGTATACAAGTTAGGCAATCATCTAATATCTTTTGAAGAAGACTCGTTTAAATGTTAATGACGTTTTCTTCGACATACTTGCTATGGTTGCAGCAATTGGAGAACTTATTTATTTATTTATCTATATACGGGTGAACTCCAATTTTGTTTACAATAATTTTATACAATTAAATCTTATTCTATACTACTATACTACTACAATTATACTACTTATACTATTATTATAACATTATGTAAATACAATTATTTTTTGATCTAGATATATGAAGAAATCAATTTTATCACAGTAGTTATTTGCCAGTCTTAACATTTTCGATATAGGAGAGTTGTAGCCATAGTTAGTTGAATGATATGGTGTAACGAATAATTATATTTGTCTAGTGGACCTACGTGGAACGTTGAAAGATATGAAGGAGATAATTTCTGGACAATCATTAATACCAGAAATTATTTTGTAAAGATAAACTAATGATGTAATTATTCGTCTATCATCCAGACTTGATAAAGATAATACTTCCCTGTAATTATATTCGCCTACAACTAGGCCTTGTTTGAAAGCCATGGTCCTAAGGAATTTATTTTGCACATTTTCTACTTGTTGTGTATATTTAATGTAGTAGGGACTCCAGATTATAGTGTTATACTCTACAATAGATCGTACTAAAGAGCAATATAAAATTTTTGTGATGAAAGGAGAAAGGTTAATTGACGATCTCACAATAAATCCAAGCATTTTTAAAGCTTTTATAGATACCGAGTTCACATGGTTGTGATTGCTATTCCAAATATTTGTTCTCGTATTGAAAGTATGTTGTTAGACAAAGTTCAGTTCCTTTCAGAAATTCTTCCAATGTTAATGTCGTGTGATTTTTTATTTCGTGTCATTTTTCTTTTATAACGTTTGTTGCTTTTGTATCAATGTTTGTGTATAAGGATACTAGGTCTGGTGAGATAACCATATGGTTTTTTGGAATTGTTGAATTTTTAATGAATTCTACAAATTCCCAGGAGTTTTTCACGTAGTAATTTTTTCCATTAATTAATGAGAATTTCCGAGATAAATTTTTATAAGTTGTATGTTGCTGATTGGATATGGCAATGATAGGGCGCAGTGGAATTCCTGTTTTGTGCAATTTGGGTAACCCATATGTTGTTGGTGGTTGTGCATTGTGTATATTCAATTTGTTCTTTGTTTCTTGATTTATCATTTTTTATGTGAACCAATTATTTACTAAGTTATTCACTTTTGTTTGGAGTTTTTCTGTAGGGTTATCTGTCTTTTCATGATCACTGTTTTATTAATTTTATCTGCTTTCAGTATGAGTAAGTCAGAATTTTCCCACGGATTTTTTTTTTTTTTAGTTTGTTGTAAATATTATTTGATTTTTTTGTTTTTTTTTTTCGAATTGATTTTTAAAGTTTGTAATTATATTATTTATTTTGTGTCTTATTTTGCTTTGATTTTCATTTTTTTGAGAGACCATTTCTGCTTCCAAATATGCAATTATTGATTTTGTAGGAATGTCATTGGTGTGATGGTTGAAATTTTGACCAACACTCAAAGTATATAATATTTCATTGGGTATATTTTTTTCTGTTAAATTTTCAATCCAATTTTTATTTAAATTAGATTTTGATTTGATATTTTTTTTTGAGTTTTCAATCTTTTTTCTTTGTTATTTCTTCTTTTGGAAAATCTAAAAATTAATTCAGTGAAACATGAACACTAAATAATGAAAGAATAACTATTAAATTATATTGTAAGTTTTGAATGTCTTTTTGAATTTTAATCGTATTTGATGTTATGTAACATATTATGTTTTTAACTTAACATTATTTTTAAGAATTTATCTGAAGATGATATAAACAATGTCAAAATGTCGTATCGAATATCAAATACATAGACTGACTAGGCCCTAGGAAAAAAATACAAAATAAATAAATATATATATATATATATATATATATATATATATATACATATCATATGTATTTCATAACCATTTCTTTACTTTTTGTCATTTTTTAGGCTCAGATCCACCTTCTTGGTAACATCGTCATCTGGTATTCGGCAACATTTGGTGTAGTTATATACTCAGCTCTATTGATATTTTATTTGTTGCGACAAAGGAGGATGTGCCAAGACTTGGATTTGAATACTTGGAATCAATTCCAAACAGTGGGTGAAATATTCCTTGCCGGTTATTTGTTCCATTATCTGCCTTTCTTTTTCGTTGACAGAACTCTATTCTTACACCACTATCTACCGGCTTTCACATTCAAGGTGCTCTTACTGGCAGCTACTTTGGAACATATTTACACTGTTATTGATGAAGTGATAAAATCAAAGTTTTTGTCAAATATATATGTATTGTTGTTAATGATCTGGTTAGGATGGATTGTTTATGTGTTCAATACATTTTCTGTTGTTAGTTATGGTACCAGTGCCTTGACGACAAATGATATTATTAACTTAAGGTGGAGGGATACTTGGGATTTTATCGTACATAAAAATGTATGATTATAATTTCAAAAGGTATGTAACTTTGGTGACTGAGTAGGTGGCTATATTTATTTCTCTAAACGTTTTTCTCTCGAGTTTCCTGATGTGCAGCTAGCTCATTGTTAAAAAAAATAGGGGACAAGAAAGGAATATCAATACATTCCACTGGAATTTTCATCAATAATTAACCCAAGAAATTTAGTGTTAGAATAATTCGAAACACTAGTGCCAAAAGATATTTCTTTCATTTATAAATCCACATCAGTTTTTGGAAAAATAAGTGTTTTGTCAAATTATTGGGATATTGTTGATGTTCTGGACAATTACTTCGCATGTCTTCAAAATAAACAATTGTTGTGTCATCTGCATATCATTGTTATATGTGAGAAGTAATCATAGAACCATGTGATATGATTATCCCTAAAACCAATCAGTTTCATTTTCTGATAAAATTTCATAAGTAATTTTTCCAAAACCTTCACCTAAGAAACATGAGCACACTTTTTATTTCTATAAATTTTTGTTTATATTTTGGACATCAGGTCATTGGCAGTATTAGTATAATTGTACTTGCCATTTGCAAGAAAGGTATTTATCCTATTTATGAAGAAACTATCATGATTACTAATTGGAGAATGTATATATCTCATTTCATCCACCAAATTTTCATTTCATCCACCAAATTATAAGTCAACAAGGTTAGTAATTTGTAATAATGTCGTGATATATGTGAATAACTATATTTCTGACAAAGAAAACATATTTTGATTTGGATGGAAGAATCTCTTATATTTCACATATCACAAGTTTTTGTTTTCTGGATGATTCTCAAAATATCAAAAATAATTAAAATGGAAATAATTTCCAATATTTTTTCATTTAGAATTGAACCAATTAACCGTTTATGAAGTTTATTTTATCTTTTATTTTGAATTTCCTGTATTAGATAATATTTAACATGGTTGAAGATTATTTACTTTTTATTCAGCATATTGGAGCAATATTAACATTTTGGAAGTATCTAACTGAGTAATAATCAAATAAATTTTTGAAATACGATTTGTTTACCGCTCCTAATTTTATTTCATGTATTTAAGTTACTAGAGCCATTTCCAGCTTATGTATTTTATATTTAAGGAAAAAAATGCTATTGCTAACTTAGAATATTTGAAAAAGTTTATATTTTTTATATTATTTATTGGATAATTTTATATTAAAGAACATTTTCAGAAAAAAACTTTTGTTTACTTGAAAATACCAAGAACCCCATCCTTCAAGCAATCTGTTCAGGCTCAATTATTCGTACTGCAATTTCCTCCACATCGACCACTTTAGTTGAAAGGACCTGAGTGGTACCTCTGGGATACCTATAAGATGCCTGTTTATCCCCCTTTTTTTGGCTTCATCATAAGTCCGTCTATAGTCAACAGACCCTTTCCTGATTATACAGACATCTATATTAGATCCAGAGCCCAAATCGTTGAAAATACCAGCAGCAATAGCATCTCTAACAAGTTGCACACCCTCTTCTTCTTCCATGTTGGGTTTCCAACGTGACTCGAAAACTGCTATGGCAGCCAGAGACCCTGACCCCATTGTATCATAAGGAAGATTATCACTAGATCCGTAGGGGCAGATCATGTAGAGATGAGGTCCATCAACATCGACCCCACCAAGGATCAAGGCAGCCCTGATGTATCCTTGGTTGCGAAACAAGTACTGTTTCAACATCTGGTTAGCTATGCATACTCTAGATACGCGGTTGGTGTGTAGCTTGTGTAATTCTAGTTGAGATGACACCATCCGAGTTGTCATTTCTATGTCTGCAGCAATACCAGCTCCACAGCAACTAAGAAACAATAACATGAAAATGTTTTGAACAATTTGTGGAATCAAAATTAATACTTACTACATGTTTGTGGCAAGGTAATGAATTTTCTCAGATGTTTTATCGACTACAGTTTTCTTTTCAGTAGCTCTTGTATCAGCTCCAAGTATAACTCCATCTTTATATGTGATTCCTACAATTGTGGTACCAGTTTTGATTGCTTTAGGCAAAGCAAAACCCTTCTGTTCGAGAAATACAGTCCTGAAAAGAGGTTATGTGAGTGATGATGCATTAAACGGCCCACACACTATGCCATTAGTTGTACGAAAAATTGTACAACCTAAGTAGATTCGTCAGTCGAAACGATAATTGCATAGTCTGTGGCATTGTCGTATGACTTGTTGGACGACAATGCCACAGGTTGAATCGCATAGAAGTTTGTCCGGTGAAAAATTTGTCATACAACCACGTTTGATATATGACAGATCACCTAGTGTGTATGAATGCTTCGACTTGTTGAAACGATTTCAAATTCCATCGTTGACGTTTACTGCACAAATACATAAAATTATAAATAGAATATAATAATCATTCATTTTGGGTTGAGTTCATTTAAGTTAATCGTAAGCAGGTCTGCTTGTGGGATGTCAAATCTAAAGGTGGGTACGTACTTTGCGAGGCGTGCTTCTCGAGGCTGCTGTTGTGTGAGCAGCTTGCAGCAGCTTTGACTGTGTAGTGCCGCATCACGAGCCGTCATTCAATTGACTCCGAAGCAACAATATGTGGGTATTTTCAACTGCTTGAATATTTTTTATTGTAATACACAGAATTTTAAAAAATAGGGAAAAGATTTAACCGCGAAGGGGACCTCGTTGGTGGATCAAATACTAATATAAAAATGCAAGATATGATGTTTGAATCTATTGAAGATACAGTTAAAAACTTTACTCGCATGTCGTTTGCTGATTTTGAGTACTTGGCTGAATTAATATGTCCAATGGTTGAAAAAAGTTATACATTTATGAGGGTAGCGATTACCGTAAAAGAAAGACTAGCCATCACATTCAGCTCAAGAGCGGTACTTATTTTTCTCCATTATTGTCTTGTAGCCTTGTTGTAATATTTTTTGTTTTGGGTTCCATAATGAACAGTCTTTTTTGTACATTTCTATCAGAAGTTAAAAAAATTCGGTATTCATTTTATTAACAATAATTCATAGACTGGCACAAAATCAAGAAAAACACGTACTATCTTGGGAAATGCCGCACAACGAGACTTCTTTGAGCACGAACAATAACCGACTGAGTGTGGCTCATCGCGTGGCTGCCTCATAACACGGCAGACAATGTAGCGAGGATGGTATTGCGAGGCTGTCTGGCGAGGCGTACCTAAATGAAATTAAAGGAAATAAATGCAAAAGCAATTGTTGAAATTTAAAAAAAGGACATTCATAATATGCTAACAGCATTCCGGCGTGAGCTAAAAAAGGTAAGTTGAAACAATAAAAGAAGTAAGTCACACAAATAATATTATATTTTGTAGGTACAATACTTATCATCTAATAAAGCGCCCACAAGTGCAGCTATAGTTTGTTTTGATAAAGTAGGTGCCACGATGTTCTGTATGCAGACAACTGGACCTGGACACTGAAACGTTCTACAAATCTTCACGACTGATTGATGTTCAGATCGTTTATGTTTGTGGCCAAAATACTATGCAACTAGTTGCTCCAATGGACTACCCAAGTTGAGACGTCAGACACGATGGACGGAGCTTAAGAACCTTTCCATCGAAAATGCAAATGCGTGTTAAATGCCCATAAGGAATTTTTTTTTTTAGTTCGTGATTGTGTTATAAATAATTGTGTTATAGATAAGGGTGGAAATATTAATATTTTGTTAAAGTGAGGCCATATTTTATAGAGAGGTAAGGATTATAACATATTTAAGGCTTATTTAAGATAGTTGAGATTATGTCATTATTTTCTTCTTCTCACTGGTACTTTTTTTAGTTTTGGAGCATGCCAAGTACACTCTTTCTGTAATGGATATGTTGTAATATCAGAGCCAGTATGGCAATGTGGTGACATTTTATCTCCCTGGGGCAAGAACAAGTAGAGGTAATATCAGCTGCTTTACTCAGTGTGATCTACAATATAAACATGATATTATATAAAAAAGTTAAATTTAAAAAGTACCTAAAGCCTACCTCTACATTATGTTTTATCTTTCATAATAGCATATATTAAATGAAAACGACCTTCAACTCGGAACCAATGTCTTCTTAAATAAACTTAATAACGTTAATGAAAACTCCAAAAGTACAAAATTATGGCATCAAAAACATATAAAAATTAAACGATGGATAACTAAAGGGTTAATTATATCAATAAGAAATAGGGATAAATTGAAAAATCAACTAAATAAACTACTGAATAAAACTAAAAATAACTAGTAGGTATCTTAAACAAATTAAACACAATAAAAATGATCTAAAAAAAAGTATCAATTAATATCAGAAGCTACCAATGAAAGAAATAACAATAAAAATATCTTACAGATTGCTAAAGAAGATGGTTTTGTATTTAATGATATCAAACTAATGGTAAATTATTTTAATAATGTTGGCTTACACATAATTAAAGAAATTGACCCTTCATTAACAATTAATGAAATTATTGAAATAAATCCCAATTCCATGTTTCTTAATCCAATAACAGAAAATGAACTGATAGAGGATATATCTACATTGAAAAATAACATTTTCTCTGGCATAGATGGAATAACCACTGAAATAATTAAATAGATCCACCAATACATTCTCCAACCCCTTAAACATTTATTCAATCTGATCATCCAAAAGGGGCATGTCCCCAGTCAGTTCAAATCTTCTATAATTACAAATTCATAAAACTGGCGACAAAACTATGTTATTACAAGTATGTACAATGAAGCCCTGAACCAAAGACTTTCAAAATTAGAACAGCAGATCGTGTCTAATGGTCCAATTTCCCCAAATCAACCTAACAATAGTGGAACTGTCGGCTCTCTTGTACCAAGTTTATCAGATTGCGAAACTTTCTTACTTGAAGTTGAGGAGAGGAAAAGAAGATCAGCAAATTTAATTTATAATTTTCCTTTTAATGGCAACAACCCTGATGATGATAAGAGGAAAATTTGTCAACTGTTTAAGGACAGTACCAGAGAACTGTGTCAAGAAACTATTTCGTATTGGGAAGAAAACTAGTGTTACTGATAAAAATGTTCAACGTCCGTTAAAATTAGTTTTGAATGACTCATTCCGTTTTGGCAATACTGAAAAATAAAGACAAGATCGCCAGTTCCGATTATCCCCGATTGAAGATCTCATCAGACTTGACTAATCAACAGAGAGAACTTGGCTCACAAAATATTTCCTTAATTCAGAACTCAGTTTGGCTGATTAAGATATCTTTCGACAGGACAGAGATTCAGCTAAGAATAATGATAAATTGAGAGGAGGAGTATTGATAGCCACTAGAAAATATTTGAGTGCCAGTCAAATAACATTGGATGATATAGTTGAACATCTGTTTGTTCAAGTTCATTTCAAACATTCACCCTATATTTTTGGTGGGTGTTATATCCATCCTGCCTCAGATATCCTATTATATAAAATCCATTGTGAGTCAGTAGAGTCCTTAGTGATGTTGCATCCACACAAAAAATTCATTATATGCGGCGATTATAATGTTGCTGATGCTGTATGGATTAATGATACCTTGGGTGTTAATGTCAGTAATTCAAATAATCCAAAAGCTCCTCAACTTGCCAATACTTTTGGTTATTTACATATGTATCAGTGTAATTTTATCGTGAATAGTAGAAATAGGTTGCTAGATTTGTTTTTTTCGAAAATTCCCAAACTGAGTGTTTCAAAGGCAGAAGATACATTGTTTCGTAGTAGTATTCATCACGAACCTACTGTTGTTGGCTGTAGTGGTCAAATGGAGAATAGCCTTTCCTATAGTGAATATTATTATGATTTAAAAAATGCTGATTACATAGCAATCACTATTTTTTCACTGATTTTAACTGGAATCAACTGAAAATGTTGGTTGGGAATGAAGCCAACAACATATTTTACTGTGTGGTCTACGAAACAATGAACTCTTTTGTTCCTCTTGAATTGTTTGAAAAATCGCATTTCCCTATCTGGTTTAGCCCAGAATTGAAACACCTTGTGAGGGTGAAGACTGAACTCCTCAGAAAATTTAAGTAGTCGAGTAATTATGATGATTATAGAGTTTTCTCTGTGGTTCGCCACAATTGTAAACAACTCCGCGATGCTTGTTACAAACATTACATAAGAACTACTGAAAACAACATATATCTGAATCCTAAATCATTCTGGAGGTTTATCAATGATAAACGTAATAATTATGATCTACCTAGCTCGATGCACTTTAATAACCAATATGAAAACTATCTAGATGGTATTGTAGGTCTCTTTGCCAACCATTTCTCATCGGTCTTCACTTCACGTGACAATGTGCTGATTCCTGACTATAATTTTGATGTACCAATCAATTTTGGTAAATGTAATATTACTGTCACTGATGTCATTGATAGAGTCAACTTCTTACCATCCAGGTTTTCTTATGGTCCAGACTGTGTCCCTTCTGTATTTAAAAAAAAATGGTATTTATACATTGGCAACTCCTCTTACTCACATCTTCATTCTATCCCTGAATTCTGGAATTGTTCCTGATTTTTGGAAACAGAGCTTTCTTAAACCATTTTATAAAGCAGGGGCTAGAGAGAATATTGAAAATTATAGAGCAATTTGTATCCAATCCGAAATACCAAACTATTGGATTATCTGGTAACAAAGCAAATGTTTTGGGAGTGCAAGAGTCTCATAATTCCACAACATGGTTTTGTCACTAACAGATCAACTTTCTCAAACCTTCTTGTATATGAAAACTATATTTTGAGTGCTATGGAAAACAGATTACAAGTCGACTCTATTTATACCGACTTTTCTAAAGCGTTCGACAGAGTCGATCATCAATTACTCATCGCCAAACTGTCCTCGCTAGGCTTTCATGGATCAATATTGCAATGGTTTCAGAATTTTCTGTCACGTAGAAGCCATATTGTAAAAATTGGAAACTGTACTTCATCCGCTATTACTGGATCCTCAGGTGTTCCTCCGGGGTCTCACTGTGGACCTTTACTTTTTTATTTATTCATTAATGATGTCGGTACAGTTATAAAAAATAGTTCCTCATCTTGGCCGATGATATGAAAATATTTAAATCCATCGCTTCTACAAATGATATTACACTTTTAGAGGAAGATATATCCAAATTTTATGATTGGTGTGTTCTTAATTCTATGGACCTTAATATTTCCAAATGTCACTGTCAAACATTCTTCAGAATTAATAATGCAGTTTACCATGATTATAAGATCAATAAATCATCTATTGAAAGGACTTAGGAATAATTTTTGATACCGAACTGAACTTCAAAGCTCATAATGAGTATATGATATCAAAATCCTTCAAGATGTTGGGCTTCATCATTAGAACTTGTAAAGATTTCAGTTTGGAAACTCTAAAATTGTTATACTGTTCACTGGTGAGGTCGCTATTAGAGTATGGTTCAATAATCTGGTGTCCATATTATGACATTCATAAAAAACACATTGAAGATGTACATAATACATTCCTTAGGGACTGTGCATACAAGTCGGGTCTGAAAAGGGCCGATTATTCTTATAACTTTATTCGGGAACAATTGAATCTGTTGACTCTAGAAAATCGTAGAACCATGATTGACATGTGTTTCTTAAATACAATTTTACAGGGGACAGTTGACTGTCAAGAGATTTGATCACTGATTGAGTTGAATGCTAATAGGCAGACTAGAGTTAGCAATGAGACATTTAAAATACCTTTCCACTCTACGAATTATGGGTTTTTCTCCCCGATAACTCGACTGTACGAATTATGGGTTTTTCTCCCCAATAACTCGACTGCTTAGAAATAGTAACAAATTTCAACAAGTTGACCTATTCTGCAATTCTAATGGAGTTATTAAATCAGAATTGAATCGTTTTCTCTCATAAAATTGAATTCTCATTTTGTTAATTTTTGTGCATGAATATGTTGTAATTGGGACTACCCGTTAATGAATGAATAAATTTAAAAAAAATGTTATTACAAGTATTACAGAGGGCCTTGATGAAAACAAAAAATGCATGCAGTGTTTTTAGAATTGGCAAATGCAAAAGCATTCGACACTGTTGACCATGCAATACTTTTAAAGTACTGGAACGTTTTGGTATATGTGGTGCAGTGTTGGATGTCTTTAGCAGTTACTTTACTAATCGGAAACAATGTGCTAAAATAAACAATACCTTAACACATTAAGCGCCACTAAGCCCTAACAGGCTCCGAAACCCAAACGTTGGGTTTCATTTTCAAATCTCTTTTCCTATTTCTATTTTTATGATAATTGTCATATATAAATTACAATAATACAACCAAATAATCGATTTTCATTTCATTTCGTGTTTGGGCCCCGGGGACCAAAAATTCAAATATATCGTGGGCGTTTAACGTGTTAAATTAAATTATAACTATAAGAATGGGGGTCCCCAAAGAACCGTTCTCAGTCCAATACTTTTTCAAGCTTATATAAATTCACTGCTCTGTTAAAACGGGAGAGCAAAAAATATATCATACACTGATGATATGGTTGCGATTTTGAGTGAAACACATGGCCTGAAACTAAAAATTCTGTCCAGCTGAGCATGGAAGCAATTAATAAATGGTTGAGTATGTATCGCGTTTCATTGAACGCTAGTAAGACCCACTATCTCGCCTTCTCTATATCAGCAACAAATACCACCTAATTTCTCCAGTATTAAAGTTCCAGGTATGAGAGGTGAAATTAAAGAAACAAACGAGATCAATTACCAGGGCATAATTATTGACGAAAACCTAAGGTGGAGCAATCATATTGACTATCTAACAAAAAAGATGAGGAAGCTAATATACAAGTTTTACCAGCTACGACAGTTTTTAGCAAAAAATCTACTCGTATTAATTTACAAATCTCTAGCTGAATCACTTTTTCGTTGAGGTATTCTGGTATGGGGGGCAATGTATAATAATTCTTTACAAAAAGACATTAGTAATAGTTTACTTATTGATCTGAGGTAATATCCGAACATTATATTTTCACAGTGTATGTATGTATGCATTCAAAAAAGAAAATACTTCAGAATTCTGTTCCCTCAGCTTATACCACTAGAAGCACTACAAACGAATTGTTACCCACTCGAAAATTCAATAAAAATGTTTGTCACCGTTTCTTAACTTATACGTTACCCAAAACTTGTAATATCCTACCTCTAAAGGTAAAACATATAAAAAATCATAAAACCTCGAAAGAATCAAAAAAATTAATCTTCGCAAATTACTTCGAATTTATCAAAATAATAGAACATCAATAGTTACACTGACATGATATAACACCACTATTTAATTCTTTACTTTCTGTACACAACTAATTTTAGATCAATTAATGTTACTTTGTAGCATAACAAAAGTGTTAAGTCACTTAGGTGCTTTCTGTACACAATCTGTACTTGTTTTATTATTAGTATTATTGTTTATTATTATGTTAACCTAATTTATCTTTGTATCATTTTGAGTACAATATATAAATTTATCCTCTAATAATCATCAAATTGCATTGTTTTGCAATGGTTGGATTCCAATGCATTTTCTCTTTTAATTATTTTATTGTAATTTTTCAGGAACTCGTTAATGCTAGAAAGCTTTCAGAACGTGTTTTGAAGTGATTCTAAGCTATAATAGGCGAGATCACTAATTTCTATTTTTTTTTCAATTTTTTCTTCAAAGTAGTTTTTTCAAAAAAAAAATTCCTAAAGAAATGTTCCTGTTTGAACACTGCGGAAACCGCGCCAAGAAGTGACGTAACAAGTACAGCTCTATCGCCGATCCCCGGAAGCGTAAGATAATCACATGTTCCTATGCGTTATTCATAATATTTCTTTACAATAATAGCAGGCCGAAAAATTAATGACATAGCACTCCGTATAAATACATATTATTGGAGTATAACGAAATCAAGAACAGCTATCAAATACGAAGTCTTTATTTCAATAAAACACATACTGACACAAGTTCTGTTTTATTCATAGGATGAAACAGAATAACTCCTCAGAAGCAGAGTTGTTCCAGAACCATTTTAAATTGTGCTCAAATTGGCCACAAAATAGTGCTCCTGCTTCCGCGCATGCGCATTATTCAAACTTGATTGTTTGAAATTACAGACAGAAGATGTCGCCACTCATGTCCCTTTTCCAGTTTTTATAAATTATAGAAGATACGTAATTTTTCATTTCAGTGGGCTACTTACCTGTCCATTTTATACAGTTATCTATAATCTTATAGTGGATTTAAGAAGTAGTTTCAAGTATTTCAATGAATAATTGAATATGGCCAATGGGTTTGTTGTTTCCAAAAATCACTGCTTGAAAGTTTTGTTCTGACATATCACTTCTTGTCTTTAATATTCGGATATAACTAATATAAAAGTATACTGAACGATAAGAATAAAAACATTGTCAAATTTTAAATATGTCAATGAAATTGTCATTATTGTCAATGTCATTTCAAAACTCCATACGTATCTCTCTCTATAATGGTCTATGCCATGCCATATGTCACGTTTTGTGCCCTATCTCCTACCTGTCATCGACAAATATGACAGGTACCACATATTTTTCAGTCTTCTTCTCTTGTTGTTCTTATTTCTTCTTCCCTAAAATAACTTACGGCATTTTAATGAAATAGTGCTCTTTTTGGCAAATTTTCCAATTGTGCGTGCTCGGTGTTCGCTTGAATTAAATAGTGCTGCATTTGGCACAATTGTGGTGCATATAACAACCCTGCTCAGAAGTTCCGCAAAATAGTGACACTGGCAACTCGCCGATCACGAGAGTGCCAGGAATTACAGCATTGCCAAGCGTTATTCATAATATTTCTTTACAATGAGAGCAGGCCGAAAAAATAATGACAGCACTCGTTATACATACATATTATTCAAGAATAACTAAATCAAGAATGGCTATCAAATACGAAGTCTTCTTTTCAATATCACATATGCTGACACAAGTTCTGTTCTATTCATAGGATGAAACAGAATAACATTTCCTCAGAAGTTCCACAAAATAGTGACACTGGCAAGTCAAGTAAATGACAAATCATTGGACATATGACGTCAAAAGAAGCGGCAATAACGCTGTGTTTGAATGTCTCACTGAATTTTAGGGTTTTAGAGCAGCGTTTATTCGAATTTTACACAATATCTTCTAGGAAAAACTATGTACACATAATATTTTATCACTATATTTCAACTTCAAGCACATATGAAGCAAATTTAAGAGTTTGTGATATTTCCTATTGTGATGATTCTTGCCATCACTTTACCTTATCTGGTAATCTATCTCTGCAATACCAAAAAATAACTGAAATCTTCCAGTCTTTCATGTTGTTCTTCATTGAAGTTGGTCTGAATTTGTTTGATTTATGGAAATGCCTTCTATTCTTCAATAATCGACAAATAGGATTTGCATTCTCCATCATTGATGTTGCGATGCATCAAAGTTAAATATATCTTTAAATGACCATTAAAAATAGATTTATTTGATTAAATATTGAATATGAGGTTAAAGAAACTTACCGATTCACTTGGATTGCAAACTTAAATTAATTCCAAGTTTGATAATTTTTTTCAAGCATATTTTCGAATATTTCCACATTAAATTCACTCAACTACAATAGGCGAGATCACAAATTTGCTTCATATGTGCTTTAATTGAGATATAGAGATACACAATATTATGTATCCTAGAAATATTATGTAATATTCGAATAAACGCTGCTCTAACCCTTAAATCAGTGAGACATTCAAACACAGCGTTATTGCCGCTTCTTTTGACTTCATAAGTCCATTGATTTGGCATTTTCCCGAGTTGCCAGTGTCACTATTTTGCGGAACTTCTAAGGAAATGATATTCTGTTTCATCCTATGAATAAAACAGAACTTGTGTCAGCGTGTGTTATATTGAAATGAAGACTTCGTATTTGATAGCTGTTCTTGATTTAGTTATTCTTGAATAATATGTATGTATACCTAGAGCTATGTCATTATTTTTTGGCCTGCTCACATTTTAAAGAAATATTATGAATAACGCTTGGCAACACTGAATTCCTGGCACTTTCGACGATCGGCGAGTTGCCAGTGTCACTATTTTGGGGAACTTCTGAGGAAATGTTATTTTGTTTCATCCTATGAATGAAACATAACTTGTGTCAGCATGTGTTATATTGAATTGAAGACTTCTCATTTGATAGCTGATCTTGATTTAGTTATTCTTGAAAAATATGAGTTGATTGTAAAAAAATATTACGAATAACACTTGGCAACTCTGTAATTATCTTACGCTCTTGGCGACCGGCGATAGATCTGAACTTGTTACGTCACATCCTGCCGTGGTTTCTGCAGTGTTCATACAGTACCATTTTTTTTTTAATTATAAAATAATGACATAGCTCTGTTTACATACATATTATTCAAGAAGAACTAAATCAAGAACAGCTATCAAATACGAAGTCTTTATTTCAATATAACTCATGCTGACACAAGTTCTGTTTCATTCATAGGATGAAACAGAATAACATTTCCTCAGAAGTTCCTCAAAATAGTGTCATTGGCAACTCGCCGGTCGCGAAGAGTGCCAGGAATTACAGCGTTGCCAAGCGTTATTCATAATATTTCCTTACAATGTGAGCAGGCCGAAAAAATAATGTCAGCACACGGTATACATACATATTATCCAAGAATAACTAAATGAAGAACAGCTATCAAATACGAAGCTTCATTCCAGTATAACACATGCTGACACAAGTTCTGTTTTATTCATAGGATTAACACAATCAGAAATAAACTCAAAAATAAAAATTCCTTGTGGGCATTTATAAATAGACAAGAGTTCTATACTGCATTTATTTTGCTTTTTCGATGAAAAATGGAAAGGTTCATAAGCATGACGTCAGACTTAAGTAGTCCATTGCTGAAATAACGCTAAAGACTGATGCATAAATACATCAGTGACTACGACAATGACAGTATTGCATAAATTGGCACTAAGTCACACAAATAAGATTATATTTTGTAAGGAATAGAGAGTTATTGCAACGTCCGTTCTATAGTTCTCTTTTAATAAAGTTTCTTTTATTTTGACATATACACATGCGCATATAGTGTCCGACTTTGAGGATATCCTTAATCTAAAATACAGGCATCCCTTACTTTATTTAAATAAAGGCCAAGAACCTTTTATTGAAAGTTCCTTTATTTTGACGGATTTGGTTTTTTTTCTGTCATATATCTGTCGCCAGTTGAAAATCTAAAGTTTGTTAAGCACTGCTCTTCTATATATTTTCAAAATCAAACGAAGTAGGTTCATTTGGTGGTGGTATATTTTCTACCCCAACAATATTGTGAACAATTAATTCGTCCAAGTGTCACTTTGCATCCAACTAACGAACAATAGCGTGATCCTTTTCATAAGTTTATTTTTCTGGTGAAACGACTGAAGGAAAAGGGAAAAAAAGATTGAGATTCACATTTGAAGACGATATAATTTTATTACGTGAAGTTTTTCACATAGTTTGACGTACAGTTCTGTGCATAAAAAAGTCGTACAAGGTTTGTATGGTGTAAACCTGCCTATGATGTCCCAGATTTCATAAAAAAGTAGTAGAGCTCGTCCAATATTGAAACGAGCACTTTGGCCTTCCCCTACCTAACAACCAATTCTTCTCGAAGATGCCCGAACTGTGGCATTAATAGAAATTCCATAGGCTTACCTAAATATTTGGTATAGGCGATACACGATATGTAGTTTTTGGCGGACGAGTTTTGTGATTATGATCCGATTCGATTCAAAATTGGTATGTGGGGGTTTTCGGGGTCGGAGATTATTAAGTGTTTGTCAAAATTCATGAATTCAAGGTAATAACTGCACTACCTATTTATTAATGAAACAAACCTAACCTTTCAAACGCTGCATGCCAAGACACTGGTGAAGATTCGCCGTAGCCACAGCAAATCGTGTCCACTCGTATCTTCCTACCAAGCGGTCGATTCAATATTGGACGTACACGTACACATTTGACAAAAATAGTTTCAATTTTGACACTACTTGTCTACTGATTGACAAGCCTGACTCACAATAGCCTATAACTGCTGTACGACTTTTTTATGCACATAACTGTACTTGTCAAAATAAAGCTTGAACATAAGCATCTTGGAAAAAGGTTGTTGCAATAACACCCTTTCGAAATCGCGTTAGAGGATACTTTAATAGCGGATCTTTTAATAAAGTCAGCGCTTATAAAAAGTTGCAATAACTATATATTATTTATAATAAAGCGATCACTAGTGCAGCTATAGTTTGTTTTGATAAAGTAGGTACCACACTGAAACGCTCTACAAATCTTCACGACCGATTGATGTTCAGATCGTTTGTGTTTATGGCCAAAATACTATGCAACTGGTCTGTTCAATCTGTAGCAAAGAGTCTGTAGTACAACTAAGATGCCTAAAAACCCTGGTGTATTCACTGATTGATATTGTTTAGAATTTTTGGGGGACAACAAATGAGAATGGCGTTAAATTCTGCTTAGAACTTCATTAGTAGATGGCACGGTTAAGGAATGTTTGAGTCACGCTAAATGTTAAACTTCAAACCTAAGAAATTATATTTTTCTGTCAACATTGCTACATATTTTAATGCAAAAAATGGTGAATTGATCGCTTACAAAGATTATAGTTCTACGAACAAGATCCCACTAAGAACATTTGGCGTGAAAATGAGATGACTTCCTTGAAATTTACATGTCTGTCAACAATCAGATTTTTCTTGAAGCCTACCTTCCAAAGTGATTTCTTCTTGAGAAGAAATCACAAGGCTATTTGAATAGCCTTTTTGGTATCATGGAAACTTCCACGAAGGAAGGAGAAAAGGTAGGATAGGTGACTGATGTCTCTAGAAATTATGGGGATTGGCAAATGTCAGCGATGACATTGTTCCATTAAACTTTCCGATACAAACTATTACCAAGAAGCTATTCCCTACCCATCTCTGTCGGACCTCTCTAACAACCTTCTGACCTGAACAAATTTAGAGAGTTCATTGTAGATATCATAAAATCTGTTGATGAAGTTGAGAAATCGATTAATCCTGGTATGCGACTTTTGGCAGGCTGGTTCCAGCTATCTTAGAATGACTTCTCCGGAAAAGGTGAGCCCTACTAACGAAGGTGAGGGGAGAAAACAATAATCTAAATCAGCTTCTCTTTTATTTTTCAGTAAATAACACCCCGCATGAGATAATCGGAGGAGGTGGGACCAAGTAGCATTTTAAATGGACGGAACGTAGCGGCCACGATTCTGGAAAACTTTGAAGTGTTTGACCACAACCACTGCCACGTAATATACACGGTTCTATCACGCGGCGGCTACCAAAATGGGGAACACTTTTTTGGTGGCTGCTACGTTCCGATCTACGTTTCTGGATCTCAGATAGCCACATTCCAACCATGTTGTGGTCACGTGGCAAAAACGTGGATAAGTAGTGGCCGATACTAGACACGTTGAGCAACTGTTTGTTTGTGTAAATATGTAGCTTGATCTCTGTTCAGAAACATATTTTTGTGATAAATGTTCCTCATTCTCCCATTTTGCCTGATTCATTTCTAACACTCGATCAACTATAAGAATATATAAAATATAAACATACAAACGCGTAAGTAAGTATATTGAATTTGGATACTCCTGATAGGGATAAAATTAAAACGATGGAAAGTTTTATGTGAAATATGGGCGTTGTAGCTCGATTGTGAGCACGCGCCATCTGAATACACTTTACTTAAGGAAAACATTATCATTTTGGAAATAACTCGCCTCTGAAATTATGTACTAAATCCCTCAAACATTGTTTTATCAATCTTGGTTGGTTGAAACAAATACTTACGTAACAAATTACTACGTTCGATGCAGTGCTGATGACAAATAAATCTTTATTGAATATTTCGATCATTTCTCTAATAATGGCGACCTAGCATATTCCTGTAAATATGGCGGCATTTGGAGAATATAACTTTGAAGTGGCAGAAAATGTAAATATACTACTCTAAAGCTCCTCCCATCATAGAGTGCCCAGTAGAACTAAATTATTAACTTTTCCACCACTAAAAATTACAATAGAGGTCTTATACCTTTGAAAGGGGCGAACACGTCGGTCTATTATAACCTGCCACTTCAAAGTTAGAGCCTCGAAATTGCAGGTATATGTTCATTAATTGTTAAAAAAGGACATGTAACAAGTATAGTGGATTTATGGAGCTCCAATCAACAATTAGCAATTTGCATATCTTCCGAAAAAAATAAATTATTCTACATCGTACATAATTTATTTCTGTGCAATTGGGGAAATCCATTACGAATATTTCACTCAGTAATAAATTAAAACATGAACTGGGATTCAAATTTACATGTAAACGCGCCGCTTCTCCGCTCCTATCTTGTGACATCAGATGGTTCCTGTTATTTTATTGTTGTCATTAAGAATATTAGAATATATTAGTATCAGGCTCTTCGGTATCGCTCTAAACGTTCTGGATATTCATTTGCTTGTGTTTGTGATATAATGGAAGGCAAAACCAAAGGATTTCACAAATATTGTAGGTATTGTTTCAATGTTCAATTGGTTTCGTGCACGTTTGACAGATGGTTGACATTGGAGGTAAAACAACCTTACTTTTCCGATTTGTTTATGTTGGAGAATTGAACATTTTTACCTATTTCAAAAATAATTCAGTAGTTGGATTACATGTGTAAACCCTTATTACACTATGCCTTTTTCGTGCCTATTTGTCTGCCTGACTGCCCGTGGCTGAAATTTTAAACAAATACGCATGCGCGCGTGGGGATTTTGTTGATTGTTTCAAACCCTTATTACACTATGCCTTTTTCGTGCCTATTTTTGTGCTTATTTTCATGGCTATTTGTTGGCTGAATTTCCCCAAATAACTGGCACTATTACACTGTGCCTTTTTGATGATTGTTTCAGGCGCTAATTTCAGAGCTGCAAACCTAAGGAAAATTGACATTTACCTTAAATGATTAAGTAATTTAGTTTACCTGGACTATTTGTTTCAACTTTTGCTTTACCTGGCACACGATTTTTTCTTCTTTTCTGTTACACTGAACAAAACGAAAACTATGTGATTAATTTCATCTATTTGTTGGTTAGTGTGTTGGCAAACTTGACATTTCCTCAAACGTCCTTGAAATCCCCTCGATTCAGGCGGAAAAAATAGAACCAGTCCTATTTATTTTCACGCCTGAAACAATCAACAAATTAGCCACGCGCGCATGCGTATTTGTTTAAAATTTCAGCCACGGGCAGTCAGGCAGACAAATAGGCACGAAAAAGGCATAGTGTAATAAGGGTTTCTCAGGCGTGAAAATAAATAGGACTGGTTCTATTTTTTCCGCCTGAATCGAGGGGATTTCAAGGACGTTTGTGAAAATGTCAGGTTTGCCAAAACAGGACTTGACATAACCAACAAATAGATTAAATTAATCACATAGTTTTCGTTTTGTTCAGTGTGACAGGAAAGAAGAAAAAAATCGTGTGCCAGGTAAAGAAAAAGTTGAAACAAATAGTCCAGGTATACTAATTTACTTAATCATTTAATGTAAATGTCAATTTTCCTTAGGTTTGCAGCTCTGAAATTAGCGCCTGAAACAATCATCAAAAAGGCATGGTGTAATAGTGCCAGTTATTTGGGGAAATTCAGCCAACAAATAGCCATGAAAATAAGCACAAAAATAGGCACGAAAAAGGCATAGTGTAATAAGGGTTTTACACTATGCCTTTTTCGTGCCTATTTTTCTGCCTGACTGCCGGTGTCTGAAATTTTAAACAAATACGCATGCGCGCGAGGCTATTTTGTTGATTGTTTCAGGCGTGAAAATAAATAGGACTGGTTCTATTTTTTCTGCCTGAATCGAGGGGATTTCAAGGACGTTTTTAGAAATGTCAGGTTTGCCAAAACAGTAATTATGACATAACCAACAAATAAATGGAATTAATCACATAGTTTTCGTTTTGATCAGTATGACAGAAAAGAAGAAAAAATCTTGTATCAGGTAGGGAAAAAGTTGAAACAAATAGTCCAGGTATACTAAATTACTTAATCATTTAAAGTAAATGTCAATTTTCCTTAGGTTTGCAGCTCTGATATTAGCGCCTGAAACAATCATGAAAAAGGCACAGTGTAAAACCCTTATTACACTATGCCTTTTTCGTGCCTATTTGTCTGCCTGACTGCCCGTGGCTGAAATTTTAAACAAATACGCATGCGCGCGTGGCTATTTTGTTGATTGTTTCAGGCGTGAAAATAAATAGGACTGGTTCTATTTTTTCCGCCTGAATCGAGGGGATTTCAAGGACGTTTGTGGAAATGTCAGGTTTGCCAAAACAGGACTTGACATAACCAACAAATAGATGAAATTAATCACATAGTTTTCGTTTTGTTCAGTGTGACAGAAAGAAGAAGAATCGTGTGCCAGGTAAAGCAAAGTTGAAACAAATAGTCAGGTATACTAAATTACTTAATCATTTAAGGTAAATGTCAATTTTCCTTAGGTTTGCACTCTGAAATTAGCGCCTGAAACAATCATCAAAAGGCACGGTGTAATAGTGCCAGTTATTTGGGGAAATTCAGCCAACAAATAGCCATGAAAATAAGCACAAAAATAGGCACGAAAAAGGCATAGTGTAATAAGGGTTTTTTATTGTTTAATTCGTAGATGATCATGCCTTCATATTGTTCTGTTGTGAAATGCAACAAAAATGCATCAAAAGACGGCCGAATACGATTTTTTAGGTAAATTGTACAGGTTTGTAGTTTTGACCCTGTTATCAGAATTCCATCTGCTGTTGTAAGTGCGAATTTACGCGATCCAATAAATTGGTCAATTTTGTGACCTTGAATTTTATTGATAGGTGTAAACAGAAAATTGTCGTCAATTTGAACTTGACCAATAAATTGATGAGTTTAGAATCGGTTCTAATTTTTCATCAATTTTTAGTGACAATTTGCAGTAACTTTCGGCCATGAATTGGATGCCTGCTAGAACAGAGATTTTCAGGTTATAGGTATGTTATTATTTACGCGATTTCACATACCCTACCCTAATCGCGAGAAAAATGATTGTGCGAAAAAAAAACATAATTTACGTTGCATTACATTCGCAGAAATGTGCATTGCTGAATATAAAAGACAGAGATGTAGAAGATGGTGGATTAGAGCTTGGATTGAGAAAAGTGGGAAAGGAAACTTGACATTAGTTCACGAAAAATTCCTGAGTGCAGATCCTAAACAATTCAAACGTTATTTAAGAATGGATCAGAGTCAATTCAATAAGCTATTGAATAATATTCGGAACTTTTCCTATAGTTGAACCATTTCTTGTCAGTATGTTGGTATTCCTGAGTAAAAACTGTTGCCAAAATTGACCAATAAATTGTCAGGTGAAAATATAACCCATATTGGTCAATTTTATTGTTCAATTTATTGATCAATTTTATTGGATCGTGTAAATTCGCACTAAGAAATAGAAAACATTGTGAAATCTCCCAGAGAAGGCAAGCAGCCTGGATACATGCCATCAAACGAAAAGACTGGTCTGATAAGTTTACGAAATATGGTAGAGTTTGTTCCAGACATTTTCACTATGGTAAAGGAAATATGTTGAATCTATTTAATTTATTTATAATATATTTCAGTGAGTCATGAAGAGATAGCCACCATAAAAATAATATTTAATTTGACACATTTTAATAAACACAACTTCCCAATATTGTAGGAGAGCCAGCTTCCTTGAGGGAAGAAACCCATCCCGATTGGGTACCATCCATTAATATGGGATATGATAGCCATGTATGTGATAGATATAAAAGATTACAGGTATTTCATATAGATAAATTGGATATGGTGGTCTGCTGAGGATTTGCCAACCCAAGTATGGAATTTTTCTTTGCATTTTTTTAAGGATGGATTTTTGAGCGAAGTTCCTTTACTGCGACTTGTGATAGGTGTTGACTGGTAGAAATCGTCACGTAAGAAAAAGCGTTGCCCCCTCATTAGGGTATGTTCTACCAATGTATTCAATAAGCTGGGTGCCGAATGAAGTCCAAAGAAGGAATTTATTTGATTAAGTATATTTTCACATTCTAACTTGAAATTCATTGTAGAATATTTGGCTTGCCTTTTTTATGAAATAAATAATTCAACCATTATAAATGTTTTATTTTCAATAATTATTATATATATATATACATACACAGTCATCGCACACAACATGCCATCGATATTCAATAATTATATTATACAATAAAGAAATCATATTTCCCAAGTACAATGATCACCAAGATTATTTGGTAAACTATAAAATGAAAAAACATTAAACCAAAAAAGAAAAAAAAAATACTGAAGATGCCCCTGGCCAGGGTGAAACATCTATAACACTAATTTAAGTTTGATTTCAAAAAAAGAATCCCAATCCCAAGAACTCCCTACTAAAAATATATATGAATATAGATAGGATTGTCGGAAGAGGACAAATAACAAACTTCCTAATTATTGGCCAGCGTTAAATTTATTCACTTGAAAAACAATACTAACATATATTTGAATGTGAACGTATATATAAAAACACAGTTTCCAAAAATGGTTTCACGTGATATGAAAGGACACATTCGCAACAAGGTCTTACGATGAGGAAACAACACTACATGTCGTAAAAACAAATTGTCAACTGGGTGTGATGAGACTCTGCAGGGCTCAGCTGGCTTATTAGTTGGTGGCATCCAAAATGCTTTTCTACCTATCGATGTAACTTCCTCCTGTTTTCGCATTATAAGTTATCAGTATTTTTATAGGTAAGATGGTTCACCTTTAAAGATATGAGAATGTATCTGCTTAACATATATTATTTTTCCCCATCCACAAGGCTTCTAAACTTTTATATGCTTTCATTTCAGTCATTCACTCTTCGTTTCCACTAAATAATTTACTATATCAGGATACATTATTTTGGGAAAAAGTGAAATATCTGTTGATAATTCTTCAGTTTTCAGAAGATAGGGATCAATGCCCAATACTGCAATTTTCTCTTTATACCGTTCTCGGTGAACATCATCTAAACTTGAATAATATTTTGTCAGGTCCATTGTCACAATATTTCACTCGAAACACAATAAAAACAGTAAAAATGCCGAATAAACGTTCTTTACAAAAGTAAACAAAGCCAAAATGTGAGGTTGTTTTACCTCCAATGTCAACCATCTGTCAAATCTGCACGAAACCAATAATACGTCATCTAGTTGTCATTAATGTGAGGTTATCTACGGTTTTCCATCCACGATTTGTGACGTGTAGAGAGTCACAGTTGGGATGGAGGAAATTTTACGCGCAGCGTTGCCAAGTTTCCCAAATATCATAGCCGCGATTTTGATGCTTATTTGTGCATTTTTTTTTCCAATAATGAATGATTGTTGATGATTTTCGACAATGATTCATAGAATAATTCTCAAAAGTCAAATCGGATATATCTTTCGTAGTTATGTGTTATGGTTATGAGTGAAAACATTTTAAATATAATAACATCATTTTTGGCATAATTTTACTGATTTTTCCAAAGGTAATGGCCGAGTTCACGATGAGTTAATGATTTGGAAATTGAAATTTTATGCAAATTGTCCATTATCAATTAACAAGTAATGAAAATGATTGCATTTATGCAAACACAGAATTAACATTTAAAGTATAAATATTAAGCAGGATGAGCACAAGTCAGAGATTCGATCTCTTCAAATTAACCTTCTTATACAAAATCAAGAAAAATTGTCTATTGAAAACGCATAACCCAGTTCATATTGAATAAAATCATTAATGTTCCACGTAACAGGCCAAACAAACTTTTTGTAAGCCACAATAAAATAATTTGAGAAAACTTAGGTTGGCTTTCGTCATCGCGCGAGATGGTGAATTTTGAAGGTTATTGTAATTTGTAGTGACTTTTATCAAATGCGAACTGTGGTTATCACTTATGGAGATGGCAAGAACGTGGCAACCATCACCACATATCACAATCAAGTGCCTGCCACATTGAAGGTTTCATGGAAGTTTCCAAAACGTCACCGAAACTATCATACTCTCTTCAAAGTGACTGTGACTTCTAAGTGTTATTTAAGTGGTACACAATGGTTACCGCAACGGTTATTTTCCACTTTTAAGTTTGAAAACCTTTAAAGTGATTAGCTCAGTTGCCATAATATTTCAGACACCTAAAATGACACTAATAAGTTATAGAACTGTGGAGTGGCTACCATAGATGGGAATTACGTGACCACAACCATACACATATAAAATTTTTGTTATTCTTACTGTATAGTGGTGATTACGTGATAACCACCGAGTCGAAGTTGCAGTATCCGTTTCCGTCACTATAATGCTGCTTGGGCGTACTGCTTGGTGTAGCTACACCAAGCAGTTGTTCGGAAGAACAAGGCCCACTCCCAAGATCGATAAGGCTAATGACTATTATTAGGATAATTAACACTTTTTAATAAACACATGAATTTCACAAGTAAGCGTGGACTTTTCATTCTATGAAGATATCTTGATTTTGGCTAGTGAATTCCGAACCGTCACAGAGGATCCCATGGCTCTTTGGAAGAAAACATCCACTATATTTAGAATTTTCCAATACTTTTAGCCAGAAGATTGTCATCTCATGGGAAAAACCATGAGATTGGATTTGTTACTCAATGATGAATTCTAGTCAAAAATTTAAATCAAGTTTTTCTGATCATTTGCTGTTTCCAGAATAAATGAGAAAGAATTGGCTATCCTCAAAATAGAACTGCCACACAAGACAACAACAAAGAAGTACATTTTTTACCTGATAATACTGTAAATTGAACAGAGGAGGATTATCCAACACTTCACATAATCTTGAGGGAAATTTTTGTATTTCTTTTATTCATCTATCTGTCCAAATTTATTTTGAAAAAGAATTATTTAAAAAAGTTTTTGTGGAGTAGAGACATTCATGTATTCATTCGTGTCATTTGCTGAAAATTATACAAAACATGTAAGTTCTTTCCTGAGACACGTCTGAATATCTTAAACAGAGAAAATAATATGAAATTCAACTTCTTAAGCAAAGCGGGATTGTTCAAATTAATTGTTGATACGGCTCCATGAACACGAAATCGAAGTCAAAACGCGTTGTTTTTAAATACTTTCGGAGGTTCAAAGATCAAGAAAAGCCCCTTTTCCGCCTTTTTAGCAATAAGAAACGTTCAAAATACATCTTAATTATAATTTATGAAATTTGTTAGGCCTTTTTACCACTATCCACATACATTTTGAACAAGCACCGACTTTGAATTTGTGTTCATAGGACAGAAATAAATAAGTACCAACTCGGTGGAGCTGCGTCAATAGAAAATTAACAATTCAGAATTGGTACGCACTACAATTGTTCAAATATAACACTGACATAAGTAGATGGAATAGTTTGTTCTATGTTACATCGATCGATCAACCTCAAAATATTTCACAACGAATTGACATAACCTTAAAGGCGACAAAAGCACAATCACAGAACGGATCAGAGACAAATCATAAAAACACCCTGTGTGGTTTTTAATTCAGTTTACTGAATTATGACACGAAACGACGTCGGTGCCATCTGAAACTCTAGTGGCACATCAAGTGGGCTGGTATCCTCCAGTTTGTCCCAATATTTTACAGGTATAAGTGAATACACCATGGTTTTTAGACATCTTAAGTACAACTAATTGCATAGTAGGTTTGTTCGACTTCCAATTTCAGAACGGTTCAAGAATTGTTCTTGAACTGCGCAGAACTAGTGCGCACTCGTTTCGAATCCTAGGACTGTTTGAGAACGGTTCACGATTCGTGAAAACCCGAACGCGGCAGTCACAAAACAGTGTTTTGTGGCGGAAGTGATCCAATTAATACGGACAGCACAAGAGAGAGAGAAGAGATATTAAAAATAACATAACCCTAATGTATTGAAAAACCAACCAATATTTTTTTTCAATCTTTATGAAAATTTCAGGTAGAAGTGAGTACATAATGGTCCCTTATGTCAGAGATCTAATTTTTTATTCAGATTTCAGTATGGACGAATTCATCTGTTTTCAAAATAAAATGATTGTCCCCAGGATGGAGATGAATATTTCAATAGAGAAAGAACTCTGGAAGCTCCTTGAGCTGTACCAATTACATAAAAAAGAATAGGTACCTTCAAGGTGAAATCTATGAAGAAATTATGGGAATTGGTTGGAAGAGAAATGTCTAATCAATATAAAATCACAATTTCTTCCAATAAATATGAAAATCGTTTCAAAGTATTAAGAGGACATACAAAAAGGTTGTTGACAATAACAGGAAAACACGCAGAGGGAAAATGAAAAGCTTTGAATTTGAAAGCAAAATGGAGGACATTTTTGAAAGAAAGAATAAAAATATCCGACCAGCAGTTGCAATTTTAGGGAAACACCACCAGAACCTTCAAGTTCTACTGTGGTCCCCTGCATTTCAATTCCCGAAAATGAGAACAAATACTCATTGTTACGAAATCCCCCACAGGTCGAAAAACCAACAAGATCGCAAGTGAAACATAAGCGTTTTCCTGGCTGCACATATCAGAAACGTAATGACATTTTGGTAGAGTTTAAAAATGATATGAGGTCTTTTTATGACCGAAGAGACAGAAGGGAGAAGGAAAAGCTAAATATTGCAAAATAGGCTGGAAGAAAAACAAAAGCACAATGATTTACTCCGGTAGTAATGAATAATTATTGCTTGTTGCTAGTCATACAGTAGTTTATGCTAGTCAGAGTACATATTTACATGAGATTTATTTTATGATTTTTATTGTGTTGGAGTTTTTTTTTAATTTTGTATCCATATAGTATTTTATATCTTTGGATAAGTTTTTCCATAATAACTTTTTTGTTGTTTTATTGAATATTTTCCCCTTTTTGTATCAGTGGTAACAATTTTTAATGTTCCATTTATTTGAAAGCTTCAGATTTGTATCCACAACTTTTTGTTGTACATGATACTGTCTTCATAGTCAGAATTATGGAAAAGTTTAATAATATATCCACTTTTACAAGACCAATTTGCACAACTGTGTAGGTACACTTTTTGTACCTGACTGAATTATTGTGTTATTAGGAATAAATGTATTGTGTATTTATTTTTATCTCAAACATGAAACACATTTATATAGTTATTTTGAGATTTTGTTAAAAAGACCTTTTGGTTTTCAATATTTATTATATCTACTTCAGGTACTGAAGTCTATTACTTCTACTCTACTAGTACAGGAATTATAATAAAATATAAAATCAAAATATAGTGTTTTATTGAAGTATATATGAAAAAAAAATATTTTAAATAGGAATTATGCAATAAAAGAAAATTGAAAGATTAACAAACACATTCAATGTTATCAAAATTGAACAATGATCAAATATGGCAGCTACATAATTTCTATAATTCAAACCAACTTCTGGTGTAATTCATTGAGAATCAGATCGTCCATGCACATATTATGTAACACGCAGCACGCTCTTGCAAAGTGGCAAATAAATTCAATTTTTCTGCCTTTAGATGGTTCAGTTGACGAAATCGCATCACAAACAAGCCCTATAGTATATTCGATGAACACTCTGCACATATCTAAATGAAGTTCACTCATTGCTGACAAACCATAAAAGACCAAAGTACATTTCTCACTGCCTATTCGTTTAAGGCCTGCATCTTTTTTGGAATAATATTCCGAAGCTTCAAACTATCCTTCGAGTCTATTGACAATATCTCTAGAAACCCTGAAAAGGAAAAAATACTAATATATATAATATGAGCATTTTAGGAAAAATTATTGGTAAATATATTCCATCATAGCATTTGTACAGAGCACTAATATTTTCTTACCTATACATGAATTTTGACTCACCTGAAATGTTCAATGCTGAATATAATGGTAATGTCTCCTCAACGTAACCTTCATTTTTAAGTTTGTCTAACAAAAGTTCGGGAATCATCACATTAGGTACAATATTTTCAGCAAGGAACTCTTCACCACTACTATCAAATAAATGTACGAACTCCATAATTCATAAAATGAATGAAAAGATCAAATTAGGTTTAAGGTTATCAACAAATGATTGCTCTCCTTCTTGCTTTGCTTTGCTTGTTTTTTATAGTTTATCCAAAATACTGGATAATATACCAGTAAACGGGGGCTATAGCCACAAATTCGACCCCCCTTCAGTGGGCAAACGGGATTGTCTCACTCGAAATGATACCACGAATGCCCAAAACTTTCACAACAATAATTAATAACTTTGCGATGCACGTGGAACGGCTGTACAAAAACTAACATTAACCTGACTTTCTGCCCGCGTGGTAGACGTCCATCTCCCACGACACCAGAAAGTCGAATCCCCTCTCTCCTTTTTATTATGGCATGCGTCAAAAAAATCCCAGAACGGTTCTTGCTCGAGGAGAGGTCTGAGAGAGGTACTGATTTCGGACAGTTCTCACAGTTCTAGGACCGTTCCAGGACGATTCTGGGAAAAACCCGAACGCGTAACAAGGCAGTCCTAGAACAGTTCAACAAAACCCGAACGCGACCAATTCTACTGCGCAAACTCCTGACAGTTCTAGAACAGTAATTGTTGGAAGTCGAACAGAGCTAGGTGTGTGGGCAGTTTTAGAAACAAGACGATCAAGCATCATAGGCATAGGCCTTTTCAAGACTCATTACGCGCAAGCGCAACCGCCATGTTAAAACGCGAGCTATTACCCTTATCAGTGCAATTAAATGAAAAATAAAGATTATTAATCAAAAAACACAAATTATCAATAGTAAAGCTAAACAGATATTAGCTACTTTTACCTGTAAAAAACATTCATCATTTGAGGTTACAGCACAAACAATGACATTCACAATTGAATGAATAAAAAAATAACCTGTTGAAATGATTCTTTTTTTACACAACTGAAGTTAACAAATATATGTATCTTTATCAGCATGATCAATCAGTTCGAATCAACCACCATCTCATCCACATCTTTTTACCCACAAATCACATTTAGGGTGGGTATTATAAAACTATTTCGACAGATAACTAGAAGTTAACTTGTGGATGACGTCACATGTTAAAGTTAACTTCAAAATGTAGCAGTTAACTTTATCGGGTGGAACGGGTTAAAGTTAACTTTGTAGAAAATGGTGGTTTTCGATCGTCGACAATTCTCCTGCTCCTGTCAATATTGCATATGAGCAGCGCTGCCGTTTTGAGAGTAATTACTCCATTTGTAAGCAATTCGAAAGCTTTGGAGTAATCGTGGAGTAATGACGAATTGTAAGGATTTTGTAAGCATTTTGCACTAAGGACTAAGGAGTGGGAGAAAAGCGTTCATCTTCCTGACTACTTGTGTTTGTTTTGTGTGGCACATGGCCAATGGCCAGTCATGTAATGGCACATAACTCGTTAGTCGTTACTCTCCACGTCTTTGTCTATAGTAGTGTGCTAGTTTGAGTTCTGTGTTATGTTTGTTTATTGATATTAAAATTGGCATGACATGACAGATCTGAAATCTTATCTCAGGTTTGTATGAGTTTTATCTTTGTTTAGATTATTCTATGGTTTTATCAACAGGTTTCAATGCTACCAACTCAACTTCTGACCCAGCACCGAGTAGACAATGGGGATCACGCATGATTTTATTTTAATTTTTCTTTGCCTTAGTTAGATACACAATAATTACATTTTGAGAAAATAATTTCTCATATCCCTCCTCAATTCAAACTCGATTTTACCTTCATTTGAATAACTTCCCCCAAACACCAGCGCCAGTTGTGGTTGTTTCAGGAATATTGATAGTTGATACTATTTCTTTCAACCCAAACATAAATTCAAGCTCACTTTTAATGTGATATTTGAAAATACGATGATGATAAAAATATTAGTACAACATATAAACGAAGGCAGATGAAATTATAGTTGACAGTTCGAAGCAACTAGCGGTAAAAAATTGAACTGTGTGAAATAACGTTACTTACGTCCACCAGACGCGCTAGGAGTAGGTTTTTGAATGTGACGACAAAATTGGAGTTTTCAATTTCGAATTATGAAAAACATTACATATTTTTTCAATATCTGAGTTTGTTGCTGAGCTTCCTATGTGCAAATCAAAATATTCTAGAAAGGGGGCACATGCATGTTCCCTATTGCATTTCCAGTTCAATGGACATTTGTGAATATGTGTTTCTTCTAGTCTAGTTTGTTCTGGTTTCGTTTCAGAATCAGTATCTATCAGAACAAGTCGACCCTCGAAATCATCCATATATACCATAGATTATGTATAAATTAGGTTTGTAAGGATTTTGTAAGCATTTTCAAAATTCTGGGAGTAAAACTCCGCATTTTGATAGACGCTAGTCAGCAAATTGTATAATTTCAATTGGCAGCACTGCATATGAGTCATATAACCTCAATTTTATTGTTTTGATTTTTCGTTTTCGCAAAATGTTAGCAAACGATATCCACGTTATTTTTGAGGAACTTTTGACCGATGATGAAGAAGATGCTGTGAATATTGTTGAAGCCCCTCGGCGACAAAAGATATTTAGGAATCGGTTAGACCATTTCACCTTGTGGAAGGAAACATAATTTAAAAACCGATTTCGACTATCAAGAGAGTCTGTACGCTTGTTAATGGGGCACATTGAAGCAAATTTACAAAGACCAACTAATAGGTCAGCATTTCTAGTACCTATTTTAATTATTGTAGAATTATACATATTTTTAGGAATCATCCTCTATCGCCAGTAACACAAGTGTTGATTACACTCAGATTTTATGCAACTGGTTCATTCTTGGTAGTTGCTGGAGATTTTGGAGGTATTCACAAGTCAACTGCTAGCAGTGTTATTAGAAAGGTCACAGGGGAAATTGCATTGTTATCCTCTATTTACATGAAAATGCCAGAGACTTTTGTGTAGTGTTATTCATTTCAAGACTCTAGTGAAGTGGTGTATTTAAATCTTAAGACAATATCATTTGAAAACTCTCTTTGAAGGAGACAAAGTATGCTCTAAATTGCTTGCAAAAAAAAACTTTTCAGAGTTTCTGTACAGCTTAGTGAAGTCATCGGGAATTATTTTGAAGAAATGTTACACATTATTATTTGTGAATGTTCGAATTAAAAATAAAACTAACAAAAACAGTTTTTTTATTCCATTTAAAACAAACAAGATGGTGTGAAAATGTGTCCTTATCACCTAGATAATAAATAAATAATGTTTATTCAGGTTCAGATCACAAAAGGTAACAAGAAGGTAATACATAAGCTGAATAAACATGGTAGAAACCACAGAAGCATCACGTTACTTGTATGAGATAAACATATATAGTCACTCTTTTTCCATACTGTATGAATAATCTTCCGTATGTCGAATAATATCTCTTTTTTTCTCTTCTTAAGTCTCTTTTTTTTTCTTCTCAACTCTCTTCAAAGGTTCTCTTTTTCACTTTTTTTCTTGGCCACATACACAATAGTCAACATAATATTCACCAGGTAAACCAGAATTTCATTGAATGTCAACAATCACAAGAGATTCGACAAGTTTTAAGTGTACAATGGCTAAAATCATATAAACATTAATGTTTCGAAAAGTAAACAATGTGTCATCACCTAGATATACATGTTGTAGTAATATTCACTGAAATGACTTTTCAAAAATAAACTTTATTTTATACTTTGGTTACAAAAAATTATTTTAAATATGACAACTATTCGAAGTGCAAAATGGAAGTTTAAGATAGAAGTGACGCTCTTCGGTTCTTGGGATCCTCTTATAGATGCTGTGGTGCTGACTCAGAACTGAGCCTTGTTTACGCTTCTGGAGCCCAGGTGGATAAATGCTGACTTGGCTTTGTCCTATTTGCTCTTGCAACAATGTTGCAACTGCTTGTGGAATTACTGCGTAGAATGCCTGGATTTTTGGATATAACATACATTTATAGCCACTCTTTTTCCATACTGTATGAATAATTTTCGGTATGTTGAATATATCTCTTTTTTCTCTTCTTAACTCTATTTTCTTTCCTCACAACTCTCTATGAAGGTTCTCTTTTTCACTTTTATCTTGCACACAGACGATACAGGAGGATTTTGGGAAGGGACTGGATTCTTCTTCAAGAGGCCATCGTCTGTCTAAAAACTCGCTCAATCCTAGATTAGTCTGCACCAGAACGTTACGTTAATTTTCTCATGGAAAATGATGAAAACTTATTCCAGTACAACGGGATCGTTTTGCCAAGAGAAAAATTGTAGGTTACCTTTTTCCCTTCTTCTTCTTTTTATTTAAAAAATGGTACCTTTATAAAACTGACATTTTGAAGCTCAAGTTAACTTGACTGATAAAATTAAAGTTAACTTCAAAACATATTTATAATACCGGCCCTTATTAGGACACATTTTTGGATATTTTGTTGCGTTGATTTAATTAGTTTTCGACGATATTCGAGACAAAGATTTGGACAACTAAGGGCCAGTTGTATAGGTTACGTTTATAGTATAGTTTAAACTGGGGTTTAAACTGTAATTTAACTTCAAGTTTAAACCGATAAAATGATAAATATTTCTTGTATATCTTCCAGTTAAAGACTTTGTAGCTAACTTCAAATCACAATGGTCCATCAATATTTGTTTGTTTCGAAGGAAAATTGGCAGTACTGTGTCGAGTCACATACGTCATGTCTGAGTAATGACAAGAATGACAAGTGAGTTACAATTGCTAGTAGTTAATTGCAAAGATTAGAGGTTCTCTACTCTTTGTTAATTGTTTGCGTTTTTTCCACATTTGTCCGTTCCGGGTTTTGTTATTTTTGTTTAATGTACCTGTATCAAAATGGATTGCGGAGCAGCAGGAGGTCATCCAATTTTTCCAAGCAAGAAGTGGAGGAACTAATACGGCTGGTGAAAATACATAAGGACCTTTTGGAATCCAAAAAAGTGACGCTGTGACATGGAGGGAGAAGGAGGAAGGTTGGCAGAAATTGTGCCTAGAATTTAACGAAAGCAATATAACGAAAAGAACCACGAACCTCCAAAGTCCTTAAAGCAAAGTGGGAAAATGTAAAAAAGAACTCCAAGAAAAAATTTGCAGCAGAGAAAGAGGAAATTTACAGAACGGGTGGCGGAAAAGGAATTTTCCCAAAATAACAACACAGGATGATGATATAAAAGAAATAATTGCATTGCTGTTACGGGTTTGCAGAACTGCTTTGACAGCGATTATATTGACGAACCTCTTGAGCCAGTACTGGAGGACTCTAATATTGAATTGATTTTTGACGACTCGGAAGGTGAGGTTGATTGGTGTATATTAGGGTGGTGCCTACAGTTAAGACTAATGTGAGAGAATTAATAATAATAATGTGTTTTTTTTTTTAGAGGAAGCGGTCACATTTGAAAATAACAGAATGATATTTTCCAAAGATCAGAATCTTCAAAAGCCACAAGGAAATTCAAGAGACCTCTTCCAAGATATGTGGGTGTGTAGAATTGAATTATTTGATATTATAAATTGTTACCTAGTTAACATGAAAAATAACATTTCACATCAAAATGAGCCATCAACTTCTCGATTCAAATTCTATTACTGGGTATGGTTGTTGCTATAAAATTGAAAAATTTTTTAGAACAAGATCAAACTGATGTCGCTTGTAAAATACAAATAGACCAAAGTCCTAAGAATAACACTGCAAATGCTCAAGAAACTTGGGCTGAATGGATCTACAAAGTTGAAAAAACCATTATCCACAGAACTTACAGGTATAGTCAGAATCAGAAATCATTTATTCATCACAAAAGAATACACATTGTGTGGTAAATACTACAGAATATACAACTTATGGACTAGTCAAAAGATATTTAGCATAGATTGGTTAAGATTGATAAAAATACAATATTTAGTGTTATGTATATATATAAAAATAGTATCAAATATAGAATGGTAAAATGGTACAATTACAACACTGAAACAGCATATTTAGTGTTATAAATATAAAAATAAAAAATATACATATAATTAGACAGTACAGTTCTAAAAGTGAGACAACAAGTTCACTCGAGGTTTGTGTAGTTGTGATTTTAAAATATATTCATGAGCCCAGAAACTCTTCTACGCTATAGTCAAAATCAGTCTTATGAGGTGTAATAGTTCATCACTAATAAGTACCTTTCAAATTACCCCTCCAGTGAATACTTTTTTCAGTGAATTACCAAAAGAGAATAAAATGAGAATTGAAACTATAAAATCCACCTAGTATAGTAAACCCTTACTAAATACAAATGCAACAAGGGGTAGTCAAGTCATTTTGTAACATTGAGTATACTATAATAAATAAATCATAATGCTATGCAACTTCGCTTCTTGCTATTGCTTTTTTGTAAGGGTTTACTACAGTAGTCTGGTTTATTTTTTCAACTCATCATTTCATGAACAATATTTTCCAAATTGAATAGGGAGAGCAGAACAAAACAAATGAAGAAAACAAAACTAACAGAGGATTGCAGACAAAAATAAAAAGTGTTTCAGAAGCTAGGTTGGATTTTCTTAAACTGCAAACAATAAGTCTGAAAGATGACCAAATAAGAGCTGCAGAAGAACATGCTTTGAAAATGTTGCAAATGAAGGAACTACATTTATATGAGATTGAAAAAAGAAGAAAGAGTTGGAGATATTGAAAATGAAACTGTAAATTAATGTTAATGTAATGTATTAATGAAACTATAATAAAAGGAATTTCTCATTTTCCGTTTTTTTTTAATGTTCAAAAGTATGAAATCTGTGTCAGTTTTTCATTATTAAAGTGCTGGATATCGTCCCTTTAAAAGAAATATGAGAGTGACATAATTTCCAACAAATTTTTTCAGAACATCTTTAGCTTTTATTCTTGGGAGGGTTCTTGTATTTTTACATTCACCTGATATGCATACATTACCAGAATTGAAATAAAATAATCATACCTGAAAGGGAATTTTTATTATATTATTAAATAGAAGAGCTGCGATAACATCTAATTCAGCAAATTCCAAAATAATTATCTATCAAGTTTTGTCTGGTAAAATTTCCATTTTCTTGAATTTGTTCTTCAATATTGTCTTCAACAACTGCTTCTTGTTCAATGGGATTGTCCTCTTGTGGGTGGGATCATTCTGGACAAGAGCAATATTATGTAATACCCTGCAGCTACAATAATGGCTAAAGTGGTGTTCAATAACACCCTCATTTCTAGTCTTAAAACTTGAAATCTTCTTTTCCACCTCCATATTTGCTCTCCGACATTCTAGATTCTTATTTGGGATTAAGTTATATAGGTTTTCAGCAGCAGTGTTTGGATTTGCTACTGGAATCATTACATGGTTGTCAGGGTATACCCTGAATCACCTACAATAAAACTATTTCCATACATCCCACGTTGAGCTGAGCCTTCAATCGGCTATTACTGTAAATGAGTCTATCATTAGCCGATCCTGGCCAGCGAGCAACTATATTTCTCATGTATAAGTTTGCATCAGACACAGTCTGAACATTAATTGAAAAGTAGCCTTTCCTGTTACTGAAAGTTTTCAGCATTTTGTCCACCTGAAAAAATATGTTATTCAATTGACCAGTTTCTGTTTATAGAGAATATGGAGTTGTATTCACAAACACACATCTCAGAAATTGTGTATATATATATATATATATATTTATTTATTCTTACCTGGAGATTGAATCCTAATATGTGTGCAGTCCACAGCACCAATAACATTAGGAAAATTGGCTATGTTCTGAAGTTTGTTTTGGTTTCCTGTAGTTCTTCATTCGTCATAGGCATCCTAATATACATAGGTGACAATCTGCTATTTCCTTGATACATCACGAACAACCGTGATGCAGTGCCAGATCAATTCCTCCAAAGTCTGCCCTTACGTTCAGCATACTTCCTGTAGCATAAAACCGTAGTGCTACCAAATATTTGCGTCAATGGAGTAAGTGAGCATGGTTCCTAAAACTGAAATAATACAAGAATCTCAACTAAGCATAATATTTAATTAATATTAATTGTTCTAATTTAAAAGAAATACTTACTGTGGCGTATTCCTTTGCAAATGTATGCCAATTTCTTGAATTAATACCTCTACGGATGCTTTCGAAATCCTGAACCTATTGATAAATTCCTGGTCTATCCAAATGTCCATGGTGTTGATTCGCGGAAGAAAAATTCGCGGTCTTCTTGGGTTTTCCACAATATTTATATCATCTATCTCATCTTCATCGTTGAATAATATATCTTCAAATATTTCAAATACGTCCATTTTGAAAACGTAAAAAAATCTGGTCAACAAGACAAATATTTATAGGTTATACTTATAGGAAAAACAAACAGTCCAAACATCAGTATTCAATCCGCGCATGTGTTTAACCGAAGCTTGAAGTTTAACTGCCCCTCCATCCATCAGTTGACAGTTAAACTCCGAATGGCAGTCACAGACACCTATACAACGAACTTTATTCATTAAACCAAAGTTTAACTGACACCTGTGGTTTAAACTGAACCTATACAAGTGGGCCTAATAAAATAAGTTCTCCGAACATCTTTTGCTACGTGTATCGCTACGACATATCCCAGAACAACACGTATAAAGTGTCCGAAAACCATGACGGAGGTTGAGGGATGCGCACAAAACATTTTCTGAATTTTGTGAAATTACTGACCTTTTGCAATTCTCGAATGAAAACCCTGGGGCTGGAATATCAGGATACAAAACGGACATCTTCGATATTGGAATACTCCCTCACAAATGTACAATATAAATGAGTTTCTTCTAAGATGTCTAAAAACTTATACCTGTAGAAGTTTGGGATCGACTTAGCGACACTTGGCCTACTTGATAATAGAGATTACTAGCGTGTCAGATGGTGCCAGTTTCGTTTTAGTTTCAATTCAGTAACAGGGTATATTTATTTCCTCAGCTTTCTTTTTGAGACGAACTGTTCGCGGTTCTAATTCTAGCTCTGCTATTGGTTGAAAAGAGACATCTGTCAAACTTCACCAATAGCAAAGCTAGAATTATAAGCCCCCGAACATTGCACAAAGAAAGCACTGTCGTGTTGTTTTTCGTATTTTGTACCATTTGAATTTGAGGTTCACTGCATTTTGACAGACGGAGAATTGGAAATGAAATTGTCATTAAATTGCAGAAAATACAAAATTAAATGCATACAATATGATGAACTATGCAAATATCATTATTAGGGTGGGTATTATAAAACTATTTCGACAGATAACTAGAAGTTAACTTGTGGATGACGTCACATGTTAAAGTTTACTTCAAAATGTAGCAGTTAACTTTATCGGGTGGAACGGGTGTCGGTTAAAGTTAACTTTGTAGAAAATGGTGGTTTTCGATCGTCGACAATTCTCCTGCTCCTGTCAATATTGCATATGAGTCATATAACCTCAATTTTATTGTTTGATTTTTCGTTTTCGCAAAATGTTAGCAAACGATATCCACGTTATTTTGAGGAACTTTTGACCGATGATGAAGAGATGCTGTGAATATTGTTGAAGCCCTCGGCGACAAAGGATATTTAGGAATCGGTTAGAACCATTTCACTTTGTGGAAGGAAACATAATTTAAAAACCGATTTCCACTATCAAGAGAGTCTGTACGCTTGGTAATGGGGCACATTGGAACAAATTTACAAAGACCAACTAATAGGTCAGCATTTCTAGTACCTATTTTAATTATTGTAGAATTATACATATTTTTAGAAATCATCCTATATCGCCAGTAATACAAGTGTTGATTACACTCAGATTTTATGCAACTGGTTCATTCTTGGTAGTTGCTGGAGATTTTGGAGGTATTCACAAGTCAACTGCTAGCAGTGTTATTAGAAACGTCACATGGGAAATTGCATTGTTATCCTCTATTTACATAAAAATTCCAGAGACTTTTTGTGTAGTGTTATTCATTTCAAGACTCTAGTGAAGAGGTGTATTTAAATCTTAAGACAATATCATTTGCGGAAACTCTCTTTGAAGGAGACAAAGTATGCTCTAAATTGCTTGCAAAAAAATCTTTTTCAGAGTTTCTGTAAGCTTAGTGAAGTCATCGGGAATTATTTTGAAGAAATGTTACACATTATTATTTGTGAATGTTCGAATTAAAAGTAAAACTAACAAAAACAGTTTTTTTATTTCATTTAAAACAAACAAGATGGTGTGAAAATGTGTCCCTATCACCTAGATAAACATATATAGTCACTCTTTTTCCATACTGTATGAATAATCTTCGGTATGTCGAATAATATATCTTTTTTCTCTTCTTAAGTCTCTTTTTTTTTCTTCTCAACTCTCTTCAAAGGTTCTCTTTTCAACTTTTTTTCTTGGCCACACACACAATAGTCAACATAATATTCACCAGGTAAACCATAATTTCATCGAATCAACAATCACAAGAGATTCGACAAGTTTTAAGTGTACAATGGCTAAAATCATATTAACATTAATGTTTCGAAAAGTAAACAATGTGTCATCACATGTTCTAGTGATATTCACTAAAATAACTTTTTAAAAATAAACTTTATTTTATACTTTGGTTACAAAAACTGATTTTGAATATGACAACTATTCGAAGTGCAAAATGGAAGTTTGAGATAGAAGTGACGTTCTTCGGTTCTTGGGATCCTCTTATAGATGCGGTGGTGCTGACTCAGAACTGTGCCTTGTTTACGGCTTCTGGAGCCAAGGTGGATAAATGCTGACTTGGCTTTGTCCTATTTGCTCTTGCAACAATGTTGCAACTGCGTTGTGGAATTACTGCGTAGAATGCCTGGATTTTTGGATATAACATACATTCCATTCCATACTGTATGAATAATTTTCGGTATGTTGAATATATCCCTTTTTTCTCTTCTTAACTCTATTTTCTTTCCTCACAACTCTCTATGAAGGTTCTCTTTTTCACTTTTATCTTGCCCACAGACGATACAGGAGGATTTTGGGAAGGGACTGGATTCTTCTTCAAGCCCATCGTCTGTCTAAAACTCGCTCAATCCTAGATTAGTCTGCACCAGAACGTTACGTTAATTTTCTCATTGAAAATGATGAAAACTTATTCCAGTACAACGGGATCGTTTTGCCAAGAGAAAAATTGTAGGTTACCTTTTTGCCTTCTTCTTCTTCTTTTTATTTAAATAATGGTACCTTTATAAAACTGACATTTTGAAGCTCAAGTTAACTTGACTGATAAAATTAAAGTTAGGTGGGTTCGGCTTGTTCACTCCGTGCACTACGAGTCACTCCATTCGAATTCCGGCCGTTTAGGTATGGCTTTTTGGCGTAAGTAGTGTGACTCCCCTTGCGTTCGGCTATACAGAGTGGAGTAAATGGAGCTCACTCGAAAAGTTCCACCCCCAGAAATATTTGAGGAGTAGGTATCTGTCAATTGTCAAAATTGCCTAGGATGATTGTCTGTATTTATTGCTTTAGTATACTTCTTTAAAATGGAAATAAGTAAAACGACCTACGATTTTGTTACATTTAAGAACAATTGTGTAATTATAGACGCACTGATAGCACCTCTAGCATTGGAAAACTGTATGTACTTTCTGGATCAGATCTTTAAATGTTGTTGGCGTCAGGCGAAAATGTTTTTTAAATTGATTGTCCTAAAATGGGCACATAATTTCTGCAAAGTTTTCAATATTTTGTATAATAATTACTTCATCATCATCTTCGTCTTCAAAAAAAAAAACTCTTTCACTACATTGGAAATTGGCAAAAGTATATTGCTCATTATTGTTATTAATGCTTGAAATGATAAAACAATATATTTTTAGTGATAATCAGAAGTCACGAACTGCAAAAAATCAAATCAGAAGTCCAAATACATATCAACTGTTTGCCTTTGTTTTGGTCCGAACGTTCCGGGTCGTTCGGGTATAAATTTAACGTTCCCTTTACTCCGAAATCACGTGACAAGAATCTGCTTTTACTCCACTCCGACTCGGAGTGAACAAGCCGAACCCACCTGTTAACTTCAAAACATATTTATAATACCGGCCCTTAGTCAATTTGTACTTGCTCTTGGTACTGAATACAGGTGAATATTCGAATCTGCGGCTTTATACTGTCCACACAAAATACAAATGTGGCCCATTCTACAAAAAGTACCCTGAAAATAAACAATTCCTCACGCACTGATGAACGAGTGATTTTTTAAAGAACGAACTCAGAAATAAGCTAAGCAAGATTTCAAATCAAAGACATGGAAAACGCATAGATGCCGACAAAACACTGAAAATAATTTCATATAAGATGCTGCAGATGTCAGAATTAAGTTCTGACATTAACCAAGAATATTTTTGGACGACGCCATCTACCATAGACTAGCCAGAGAGGCTCTGTTGAAGTAATAGTGGTGTCCCCACGAAAATCTAAACAATATCGAATCAGTTCATTCAAGGGTTTTTAGACATATTGGTTTCGGCAATCTGTCTGAATCCCAAACTAAAATTGTCAAGTTAAACGTTGCGTTCGGATGTGCCCTTTTTCTATTAACAGCAGTCGTTCACTTAATAGGAACACTTTCTGGAGTATTTTATTTGCACATAAAGATTACCACCTAGAAGCTCAGCAATAAACTTAGAAATTGAAAAAACGTTTAATATTTTTTCATAATTCGAAATTGAAAACGCCAATTTGTTCATCACTTTCAAAACATACTGCTAGTACCTCTAATTGCGTATGCATCGTTACAGTTCAAACTTTGACCGCTAGTTGCTTCGATCTGTCTTTGTTTATATGCAAGTAATTTTTATTATAATCATATCTCCAATTTTTACTGAAACTACAAAGAGTTAAACGTTATCTGAGTAGTAGAACTTATTCCCCATAAGACAATGGTGACACTAATGAAGAGATGAAAGATCATGTGTAAGTCATAGTGACGTATTTAGATATGTCATGCCACCATTCTCTCTGGACAGTGGCGGACTAGCGCGCTCCGCACCCTGGTATCTGAGAGTTACAGGCTCTTGAATGTATATTGGACCACTCTGTATGTTATGTGGGCCACCTGTACCTCATGTCCATGTTCACTATGACGGGTTAATGCTACAAGATTGAATTGGCTAAGAGCTTTTGTACCTCCTATTCAGATACATTTACTCTCTTTGGCTAAACATACATTAATAGGAAAGTTGAATTTATGTTTGGGTTTGTAAGAAATAGTATTGAGAGTTATTGCCGTCCTTTTTGTTCTAAAAGTTTCTTTTATTTTTTACATATGCTGGGATTTGTCCGACTTTGAGGATATCCCAATAAAATTGGCATCCTTACTTTTTTAAATAAAGGAACCTTTATTAAAAGATCCTTTATTTTGACAGATTTTTTTCTTCATATCTTCCAGTTGAAAATCAAAGTTTTTGCATACTCGTCTTTTTTTCAAAATCAAATAAAAGCAAGTTCATTTTTTTGGGGGTGGTATATTTATCCCCCAAAAATATTATGAAGAATTAATTCATTAATACTTTAAATCCCTAAGCAATGGTTATTCTTTTAAGGTTTATTTTTCTGGTGAAACAATGACTGAAGAAAAGGGGAAAAAAAGATTGAGATTCACATTCAGAAGACGTTATAATTTCTTACGTGGAATTTTTTCACTAATTTATTTTGTCAAAAAAAAAGCTTAACACAACATCTTGGAAGAAGTTTGTTGCAATAATTTCAAGGGTTTGGGATCTTTGGGCGGATCTTTTTGGGGCAGGTTTTGGGCCAAAATCTCTAAGATAAATATTCTCCACCACAACTTTAGTTTTGGGGAAAGTTATTCCCGGGCAAGGGGCAAATCGGTTTGGATTGGGAATTTTTTGAAAATTTCTCAAAATAATGGGATTTGAAATTATTTTCACAAAATGTAATTTTGAGGACCAAAGGGCAAAAGAAAAATTAAAATAAAATCATGCTGGTCCCTATTTAAACTGGATGAATAGGGCTTGGTTATGTTCCCAAATAGGATGATCTTAATTGATAAAGTCACTTTAAAAATTTTTTAATGAATTTGTTTGGATGCGGAAATGTCAAATTTACTTTTCGAACAAATTTTAACAACATCAGAGAAAATCCAAAAATTTTTTTCTACTTGAAAATGAGATTTAACATTTCCGAACTCTCATCCCTCGCTTACTTTAATCGACCCCCAGGGGTTCTTTTATTCCCCAGAACTTATAATTATAAATTATATATATATATATATATATATATAAACATAAAAGGGGAATAACAGGGATCTTCAAATAAAACAAAGTGTTAATTATGAAAAACTTTTAATACGTTTATCTAAATGTATTTATATATATGTATTTTATATATATATATATATATATATATATATATATATATATTTTATATATATATAAAAATATAATAAATTATGAATTGTATTTTACCCTGGGAAATTTCATCTGAATCAAAATTTTCTAAATTTTTTCAAATTTGAATGAGGGTTTTTAGACTATCGGAATTCGGAGGCTGAAAATGTTAAAACTGAAGTGCAATTTTTATTTTAAAATTTGCGCGTTTAGTGTGATGTCCGACCAATTTTTTTTTGGTTAAAAACCCTCTTTGGATGTCAACAAAGCGTATTATAATAATCCCATAATTTGTATAAGTATATTTATAAGGGGCTCCCAAAAATCTCGAAAGGTTCAAATGCAATGTTTTGGATAAAATTTATTTAACAAAATACGGGGTTACCCCGGGTTTTTTTTCCCTCTAAAAACTAACAAACCCAAAAAAAAAAGTGGTCGGCAATTCCCCTTTTAAACCCCGGGTTATAATCCCCT